>CAEGAF010012796.1:0-33956 GCA_903067075.1 Micropoecilia bifurca
GTTAGTTCCTGCCATTGACACATTAATATATTTGGCAATCAAAGAAATGACTAAAGACAGAGTTGATTGATGTCTATAGTAGATACATGTCTATGGGTAGATCGGTCAGTCAAACTTTATTAACAAACCAGTTTTTTGACAACATCCCAGCATGCACTGCGCGCTTCTACGGGGAAAATGAAGTCGGCAGCTGCTTACGGTAGTTGCTAGACCTGTTGTGCCTCAATATTGGTCCATATATAAGGCGCACCGGGTTATAAGGCGCACTGTTGGCTTTTGAGGAAATGTAAGGTTTTTAGGTGCGCCTTATAGTGCGGAAAATACGGTGTTTATATCTAGTAAATGGATGGACTCTTTCTTATATGCATTCAGTATTTGCTATGAATCCAAGGCAGAAACGCATTAACACTGTTCAGTGATGTGTTTATTAATCACATGTCATTATTATACAATCCCTGGCCTTATTGCTTATCTTATACTTTCCTAATAACATGCAGCAGTGGCTTGCAATCCTTGACAGTCATGTGGTAAAGATCCAGAGATTAAATACTCCACATACTGACTCTATCACTACTCAAGCAACACTTGAAGGCAGAACAATGGTTGCTCAGAGTAAAATTTAGGGGTAGTAGCCGAATAAATTAGACTGAATACAAATGCACATCAAAGGTTTCATTTTATTTATTTATTTTTTTCAATCTGACATTTTGAAAACCATGTGCCATTTTCCATCCACTTCACAAATGTACTAATTTGTGTTGATCTGTCATATAAAGCCTCAGCATAATCCACTGAGTTATATGGTTATTTAAAAAAAAATAAAAATAAAAAGTTCAACGGTTATTGATATTTCCTTGAGGCACTTCATCTTCAGAAATTTCACAAAAAGCACCTAAGTGAAAGTTAAACATGTTTCGGTACGATTCCTTTTCAGCCCCACATTTTTCCATCCATACATTCCGTCACAAAGATCCTCCTCAGCCTTCAGGAATTTGAAGAATGAATATTGATTGGAAAACCAGGCCCTGTGCAATATTCCTCTAGGCAGTAAGAAATACATCGTGTCGCTCTGCCGAAGGACCTCAGCCTAATATTGATCCTACAAAATTAGTCTTTTTGGCTGGCAGATAAGATCGACGAGCACAAATCACAGAGCTCCCTCTCTGAAATTAGAAGCTGTCTTCAATTCAGCTCCTCAATTATTCTTGAGAAACGATAAGGAAGGATTAAGAGTTCAATGACCACAGAAAATTCTAATTAGGCTATTTATATGCATCCACAGGTCATGTAATTACAAGACAGAGAGATTAAACACTGTCGCTCCTCATTAGTTTGCAGCAAAACAGGGACTATGAAGCTTCGGCATTTTCAAAGCCTTCCACCCATCCGAACTCGCTGAGCGCACTCCAACTTCCTCCCTTTTTACATGTAAAACCCCGATATGTAAGCATATGTGTTAGAGCTCGCAGAAAAGAAATATTTGCTTCCTTTTTGTGTAAGCAGTTGCAGAGCCAGGGGGAGATGGGACATCTTGATTCGATAGCCAGCAACCAGATGCTTTGGCCCCCTTCCCAGAACTGTGTGAGGGGGTGAAGCTTTTAGGTTTCTGGTTCCTCTGTGCAAAAATTCACTGTGATACCTCTGAGGGTCAAGGGGTATGTAATTAAAGAAAACATCAAAGTGACTATTTGTTCCACTCAGACTATTTGCCTGAGTTGAATCACGTCCTGAGAATGAACAGAATCTAGACTTGGGACTTCTGTTGACATGAGAAGACCGGCTGTCCCCCAAAACAAAGTGAGAAAACATGTAAGATGTAATCATTGCTGCAGGTAACTTTACCTGTCATAAATGTATGGTAAATCAGACGAGCCTGACAGGGGAAATCTTCCAAAAAAGCAAGATGAGGTTTGTAAGTCTACCCTTTTGCCCGATTTCTACCAGAACATCTAGCTTTTGGGACTTTGGTTTGTATTATTGCCTAAAAGCTAGAAAGTTGTCTGTCCAAATCATTTGGCAGTTTCCACGCTTTGTCTGAGCAGTGGTGGTTATTTGCTTTGGTTCTACAGTTTCTTCTCAAGCCCCAGAATAAGGCCTCTTGTCTCTATGATGCTTAAACTGTAGATTTAATGGTTATAAAAATTGCTACTCTGAGTTGGTCCTGTGGCAGAAAAGCGCTCGGTCAAATTTGTACCCCGTCCCTCAACAATTGCCGTCATTTTTCCTCAAGTTGTCTGAACAGGATAAGGTGGCTACGGAGGATGGATGGAAGAGTTCTGAGAAAAATGTGTAGTTCTGGCTTGTAAAAATCTGAACCTTACAACCCTGTCACAGTATTTCTTTTCTCACTTTCCAATGTGCATACTAACGTGGCATACTAACATCTTTCTGCACACCTAGCCTTTTGATATCTATCTTAGATTGTTTCCTTATTGTTTTGGACAAAATGTAATGAGTGTAGTGACTCGCACCCCAATGAACATGTACTATACAAAAAAGGAGCACATCATGAGCAACGCATGCAGAGACTTGTCAAGACTTCACGTTTCACATAACGTACTCTGCTTTTTTTTATGTTTGGACCTGCATGATGTTTTTTACATGGCAAAAACATAATTAATGTGACAGCATCTATCCCTCTGCCAAGTCTTCCTTTAGCTAGTTAAGGCTTTGGACAATGTCTAAAATTTACCTCTAATGTTCTTCTCCTTCACAGACTGTTTGTGAACTTCCCTTCATCCAAGCTATACTTCAGCCAGTTCAAGCACATCGAGGACACGGAGGAGCTAGAGCATAGTTCCCAGCTCAGAAAACATGCCCAGAGAGTCATGAACGCCCTTAACACGTTGGTGGAGAATATCGACGACTCAGAAAAGGTGGCCTCGGTGCTGAAGCTGGTTGGCAAAGCCCACGCACTCAAACACAAGGTGGACCCAGTGTACTTCAAGGTAAAAACTGCATGAATCAAATCAAGACAAACAGGAGGCATGTAAAACAAACGGATCAAAATGTAAAGAAGAAATCCATACAGCTACCTGAGGTGATGTAAGAATTGCAATGGAGAAATATTTGATTCAGCTAAGGCTGAAACTTCTGGGTAGAGAGGAAATAAAGTTTACACCAGGCATTTACATGCAATGTATACAATGGGGTTCCCTTTATTTTTACTGTTTGTTTTTAAATTAGACTAAACATTTTTGGTTTTATATTGAATATTATTACCAGATTTATTTCTATATGCTAAATCCCAGCTGAAGGTTTAGTGATGGTCACTTCAAAACATTGATTTTATCTTATATTTGTTGTAAAATAGTTGGAAAATGGATCAATTCTGGTCTGGATTACAACTTTTCATTAATTTTTTTAAAAAATTACTTTTCTTTATTCTGCCACTGTCACATGTCTTTTTTGTTTTTCTTGTTAGTTGTGTTACGTGCTAATCATGTAAAGCACTTCAACTAACTTGGTGCAGAAATGCTCTTTGCAAATAAACTTGACTTTGCCAATAAACCCAGTGAAGTAACTGGATTATTTCACTGGGTTAGTAGCATCACAAGCTACTAACCAGTTACTTCACTGGGTTTACTTCACTAATAACCCAGTGCAGAGCTAAAAAATCTCTGCATGCATGCAAAATAATCACAGAGTGAGTGGGCTTCCCATTTAAAATAAGAAACTAGTGAACGCATGACTGGCTTCCTTTCACTTTAATATTCTGGGAGCAAAATTAACAACAACAGCCGCGTTATTAATGATGTTTCAAAATAATTCCAAAATGTCAAACTCTAAGCGGCACTTTGAGGTAAATTACTTGTTTGTGCCTTTTTCAGATCCTGAGTGGTGTGATTCTGGACGTCCTGGGAGAAGAGTATCCAGAGGTCGTGACCCCAGTGGTGGGCGCAGCATGGACCAAGCTCCTAGCTACCGTCTGCTCTGGTATCAAAGCCGTCTACGAGGAAGTGGGCTGGACTCAACAATCGACCTCCAGCGGCTGAAACCCGTAGATCAGCACACCTCCAACGGGGATCTTATTATCGCTCTGCAGCTTTATGCAACAGCAATCAGATGACTGTAATATGACAATGCAGTTTGTTGTTATCTATGATAATCATGGACAATGTAAAATACATATTACATAAACAAATATAGGAACACGTACTGTGCCCTTTTTATAGCTAGCATTGTGTTTGTGAGAGAAAGAGAGCACCCCCTCCCCGTGATTGGTCTCTTTCAAAGACTAACCTGCTTAGAATGCAGAAAAGAAAGAGGAAAATACTAACAAGAGACAGAGCGGTAGATGAGAGGTCACATTTGACTCGGGTGTGCCTTCTATTAAATGTGTCCATGTGGAAACTGAAATGTAAACAGGAGTCTTTCGAAATGTTTTACAGATGTTCCCTCTTTTCACTTACTCATGTCGGTTTTGTTATGTGCTATGAATACTGGAGGATTTCTACATTTTCAACAATAATGCTGATGATTGTACTTTTTGTCCACCCCCCCTCATTGAAACTCACATTTGTATGTGCTACTGAGGATACTTTGAAGTAAACAGACAATAGAAAACCTTCTGATTAAAACTCATAGTGTTATTATTTTATTATGGTTTTTTTTTGGTTTTTCTAGCTCACACAAAACTGCCTTTTTTTTTCCATAAACTGGTGTTGTAACTATGCATCATTTGGGACAAAAAACATTTGCCACCTTACAAATTTAAAAAGCCTAAACAACCCAGCCCCAATGTAGAAGAATTTAGGCCCACACCTCCTTGTTGAATTGTATAAATTTAGCCACACCGAAGGGTTTCAAGCCTGACTGACATTTTTGAGGTGCTGCCACATCTCACTTTGATTTAGTCTGGACTTTGACTAGGCTACAATTTTTATTTTTGTGATGTGGCTGATAACAGGAAATTCACGGATAAACAAATTACTTTTTTTTACAATGGGCGACCTTGCCTGTGGTGAAAATTTTGCATGTTTCACTGGGACAAAATAAGCGGCCACAGTAGTGTTCAATAGTACGGCGCTCTGACCTTTTTAACGTGCCTTAGATAACGTTGAGTGAATTGAGGTTTAATCAAGAGGACCATGTTTGCTCAAATCATGCAAATAAGAAAAGGAACTGCTCAGTTTGTGTTGTTAGACCAAACACAATTGATTTTTAATCACATGGTTTGTGAGTTCTCAGAATGCTTTGCAGATTGTGTGATTTTTTATTATTTTTTTGGTGTGTTCGGAAAACTAATAAACGACTTTATGAAGCTTGAATTGGTCAGAGTTGCTCAGAGACCAGAGAGATCTGGCCTCCTTGTTGCAGCAAGCAGTAAAGGAACAACTGTTTTAACCATTTGAGTAAAAAGGTTTTTCCATTTCAAATGCTTTTTTTTACCCATACAAATAAAATGTCATCAAAAAGAACTTTTTTTCAATTTACCCAGATCATCTAACGTGCTTTTTTTGAGAATATGAAACATTGAAATTTGACCCCAAAAAAGCGCATAATAAAATTCCCTCTCTCGTGGATGGTAATTATCGTCTGTCTTGTTTAAAATCAATACGACAAGCTCCATTCGTTTTTACCAATGCGTGTCTAGACAAAATACCACTTAAATGTACCAATATTTTTTCAATGTCACGACTTTTAAGTCGTGACATTGAAAAAATGTATTGTGACACTTTTTGAAGCCTTTTTCCGAAGAGAGAAAAAAAGGTGTCCTTCCTTGAATGAAAAAGCAACACGGAGCTTGACTTGGCTTGCTGTGCTAACAACACGGTGGCTCTTTTCAGAATAGCAACACAGCATGTGCTCTGTTTGCCTTCTAGTCCCTTCCAGCGAGAACCAGCCTGGCTCCTTGATCCTGGCTAATCCTCTGTGCTAAATCTGCCCCAGTCACGAGTGAGAGCCAAGGCAGGAATAGTCCGACTATCACAAATCCCAATACCATTCACAACTTTCAATGGGGTAAGACGTTTTGGTGTCCCAGAACCAGCAACGGGCCCCGAGGCCGGAGACAACTTTTCGGGGTAGAACCATGTGCACCACCATGATGGTCCTGACCACCATCGCTATCATCCTGCGGCAGAGGTTCTCCAATAAAATCAAACCGTGAGTTCTGGTACCGTCAAACCTTTCAGGCAATATTGAATAATGTCATTATATTTAGTCCTCGCGGTTACAGTCTTGGTTTTTTATTAATTTATTTATTTATTTTAGATGTAGACACAAGAAAAGAAGCGCTGTATAGTTAATAGGACTAATTACATAACATAGTTCTGAACACTCACGTGTGGGAGAAAGTGTGAAACAGAAATAAGGGACTTATCTTGCATTATTGATTTGAAATAAGTCCTGTGATTATTTAAAGATTAACCTCGACCGACAGTGTGTGGATTAAGCGGCTGCCTTCATAACAAACCACGTATTCCGGCTTTTCCAATGGGAAGATGAATAGAGAAAATAGCAGCGCTCTCGAGTTCGTGGCTACTAATTGACTCAAAGTGCAATCTTTCCCTCCCCCCGCCCAGGGCCTACTTACCGACTCTCCAAGCAATAGCAAACAATGACACGTGGCTATGGCGCCGTGGAGCGCGGCAAACATCTGGCTCGCACAATTAGGAGCCAATAAAAAAGATCCTTGCTTTTTAATGAGACCTTCATCCTGCATCCAGCTTCTATACAAAAAGCAGCAACATAAAGCAATTTACGACTTTTTTTTTAACCACTTTAGACTGAGACATTGACAAAAACTGAAAAAAATTTAAAAAAAATAGATGTCCCAAACCTTTGCTCATGTTTTTTTTGTTGTCATTGTTGTTTTGACTACAGATTCTTGGAATTTGTAAAACCTTACATTAGTAAAAGTAAAAAAAAGAGAGAGAGATGGATTTTGATTGGAATTTCATCCAAAACTTTGAACGTCTCACCGTGCAAAGATCAACTTCAACAAAAGATTCCAAATTCTTGGAATTTGTAAAACCTTACATTAGTAAAAGTAAAAAAAAGAGAGAGAGATGGATTTTGATTGGAATTTCATCCAAAACTTTGAACGTCTCACCGTGCAAAGATCAACTTCAACAAAAGAAGCCCATGCTGACTCTTGAAGAGCCACAGAGGCCGACTACTCAGAGGACAGATTTTGTTGTGCTCACCACACAAATGGCCGTAAGGGAAAAGCGGCAAGAAGAAAGACAAAGTGACTCCATGGCAAAGGTCTCCGCACATCTGGAAAAATGAGTGGAGATCAAAGAGACCTAGATCAAAAGCGATGCCTCTTTGACCCCAGCAAAACATGTGACCCACGGGTTGCCGGGGTCACATGCGACAAACATGCGGAAGAATCTGCTTCAGTCAGATTAGACTCTCCTTGAACTTTTTGGCCAACTTTGAAATTTGAATTTACGAAGAGGAAAACCGCACCACGCCGCTGGGTTGTTTTTCTTCAGACGAGACAGGGAAGATTGTGAGAGTTGATGAGCAGCGGATGGAGTCAAATACAGGACAATCCTGGACGAGACTTCAAAAGAGTAGAAACTGGGACAGAAGTCCTTAGTCTCCAGATGTGCAAAGAGACATAGATTTAAGAAAAAAAAGGTGCAGCTGCAACTGAACTGAATGTACATGTCGGTTCACAGGCAGAAAGACAACGCAGATATGGAAATGCCGTATATGAAGAGCAATGGGACAACGAAAACCCCACAATGACAACAACTAAGGGTAAGAACACCAAAGCAAATCAAAGCAATTCAGAGAGACCGCAACACTTTTGCAACAAGACATTTTTCTTGTTTTAGTTGCTTTGTAGTGTTTACCATCTGAAGCACTTTTAATTTTTTTTCTATTGACACTGCTGCTTATTGTTGAGCTTTCTGGAGAAGCACAATCAAACAAGCCAAAAAAAAAAGATGGTCAAAAAATAGATTTTTGATAAAAATTCAAAATATAACACATTCAAGACACCAGATGAAAACCGAGAATGTCTGAGGGGTGCAAAAGTGGAGCACTGGAGTATGACGCAGAGGCACAGATGCATAAAAAAGCCTAGAAGCCTGCCCCACATTTGGCTTTTAAGTTCTACTGAAGCTGAATGATTTAGAGGCCCAACAACAATCCGTCGTCTCTTTGCAGAGTTATTATAAATGCATCACCTCACTGCCACCGCGCTTTTAAACACAGGGGTATCACATCTCTAATCGTAAGCAATAAGCCAAACAGTAATAATAGTAAAACAAATAAAACACTGTGACAATGTGACATTTATTTTTTCTTTTATTGACCCGTAGAGGTGTTTCGTTGAGTCACATTGAGTCTAAATGAACATTTTTTTGACAATCGCAACTCTTCTTTGAAATAAATTTTAGCTTCACAGTTACATGAATCTTAAAAGAAAAGGCTTAATGAAAGAATGAATCTTTTGGTATTTAAACTCACAAAAGACTGGGAAAGGAGGAACACTAATAAAGCCTAAATGTCAGCGATTTTCTTCCAAGCTCTTTTGTAATTGGGGCGGCAGGGGGGGAATTTACAAATATGGTACTTTATCAAATCTCATTGCACTTTTTTCTCACAATCAGTTGTATCTCCTCTGAATATGTGAATTTTTCTTCGCGCTCTCTTTGCACATTTCACCCTGACTGAAATGAGACGGATGCTCTGAGGCACGCATCCCATCAGAAAATTATGAAAAATTCATACTTGTTGCTTGCCCCGTCGAGAAAACTGCAGAGTAATTGAATTTACCGTGATGCGGGAGGGAAACATCGCCTTCTGAGAAGTCCTCCCCCGGTTTGGAGGAAACTAAATATCCCTGCATTCATGGCGTTCCAGTGCAAATATTTATAACACAGAAGATGTTTTTTGTTTAATGGATGTGACTAATGAATTGAGAGAAGCCAGAAAAGCTTGTTTTGGAAATCTGACAGAAAAGGATAGTGGTGTCGGCCCCACACTGAGCTCTGGAGTGTTTACTGTTGCGATAACGCTGAAAGATTTAGAAGGCAAACAACACAATCTCTTCCAGAAAATGTTTCAGATACAGCCATGTCTAACCCCCCCTCCCCACTTGATTGTCCACCTATGTGCAACTCAATATCGGTATAAATAATGCAGTTATGTAAGGTGAACTTTATAAGAAGCCCTGCTGCAAGTCATGTCGGGGGTAAGCTAACATTTTTCGATGAAGTTTCTCTTGTTTGTTAGGATCAAAATGGATATTTTGCCCAACATGCAAAACACTGGGTTTGTCAGAGAACGACCATGGTACATCACCTCAAACATGCTAACCATACAGGATCATAGTAATGGAAGGATTATGACAGTTTTCTACCTGGAAAAGCTCTTAGACCATTACATCAAGCAGATGTTAATGCAGTTAAAGGTGGATTCCAAAAAGTTATCAGGAAAGCAGAATAAAACAAGGGCACGCCACACTTTTTAGATTGTTTGCAAAATAAACGTCGAAAACCATGTGTCATGTACTGTATTATATCATTTAAAAGACATAAATTACACTAAAATATGTGGTTGTAGCACTGCGGAATATAAAGCAATCAATGTAGTATGAATGTTCTTAAAAGGCACTGCAAAGGCAACAAAACAAATTGTTTGTTTTTGCTTTGTTTTGTTTCCTAGTGGATTCAGATGTCGGCCTGCTCTGTACAGATGAAGACTCTGATCAGGAGAACGTATAAAGGAACATGGCCGACACAAACAGCGAGAGCTGTTCTGATGTGGCCTCGCCCTCCATGTTCAGCAGGGGTTTTCATTCCTGGAGCAGGAAGTGTCAGCACAGGTTCAAATTCCACTGGAAGAGGGATGATACCTTACAAATGCTGAATTTGAGCCATTAGACATTATTCATGACCTTCAGGCTTGTGTTTTTTCTTGTTTAAGGGGAGTATGTTTCTGACTCATGCGTAAAAAAGGTCAGGAACTACAAAGTGCACTTTGAAAAAAATGGTATTCTCTCCAATTAAATTGATTAATTTAAAGTCCAGGGTTTTATTCTGCCATTAAAGGTAAAATAAATAAAATAAAACTTCATGTTTTCTTTTTCTACTGTGAGGTTACCAGAGATGTGGACTTGGCATTAAATGACTTGGACTCAATTCAGACTCGGATCACAATTTTTAATAATTTTAAGCTCAACGATGAAATCACAAATTAGACTTTAATAACATTGACTCATAACTTCTTCCAGACTTAAGCCTTTTAAATATTTCTATTTTTTCCAACAAACGAAAATGCCTCATGCATTCCTTCAGTCTACTAAGGTTTATTTTACTGATTTTCAGTCAGAGATTTGACACAGCAACCAGTGAAGTTGCAGATAAAAAGCATGAAGAAATACAGCGATGTTACCCAACAGTACCATATGGAGAAAATTGGCACCTTCGCATGTCCTCAAAGTACAAACCTTGAAATAATCTTTTTAAAAATAATTGAACTTGCTGAAATGTAAATAAATCAAAGCCTTAATCATAAAACATTATTAAACCAACTTTTCCTTAATGTACTTTCCAGTTAATTTTTTACATTCCAATAAAACACATTTTAGAAAAAAAAGTAGTTTACCTAACAAAGCTATCTTGTGTTATTAAGTTCATAAAATCCAGTCATTTAATAAACACATGACCTTTATGGTGGTCATGCGTTTTTTTCCCAAAAACACCTACCATTTTTATTTCTTTTCAGATATCAGAAAGAAGCAAAAGTAGTAATATTTTGCCTTCTAAACTTTGTCAAAGGAATTTTGGACATTCCTCTTGATAGAGGTAATGTAAGCGAATCAGATTTTCCAATTATAATATTTTATTATATATTAATTTTATCTATTATAAAATGTATTGCATTCATAATAAAAAACTAAAAATTATTTTTTTTAGAATTTGGGCTTCTGTTGCATTTGTGGCTCATTACACCACATAAACAACAAAACCGTTCTGCATTAATAGTTTTTGGAAACTGCAATTAATCATATATTTGGTCAATTATTTGTTTCAGACCATAAATTGGATGGACTTATGCCATGAATGGGGACTTAAGTGAAAAGACATCAGTGTTACAAGAGACTTGCAGGATAAAATACTAACTTAGCCACACCCTCGGAATAGATTACTACTGTTTTCAAACTCAATTTTGACCTGTACTGTGCTTAAAGGGGAAGGTCAGGGTGGTATTCAGAAAACATCAGGAAAACTGCAAATAAAAAAAATTAATAAAAGTACTGTTAAAATTTATGTAACCAAATAAAGATCATTTATTTCTGCAGATCAAGATTGAAGGTATCAAATCTGACTTTATGTCAAAGACAGACAACAGTTAATCAGACGGACATTAAACTTAATAAAAATGTTCTTTTTTCTGAGCAACATCTAGACATATTTATGTTTTTACATAAAACAAAGTGTTTTGGATAGAAGGTGCCTAGACCTCTTAGTAGTCTTCTTAGTAGTACGGGGACAAACTGTTTTCATTTATTCAGTTTATTTAAATCTATCTTCCTACCTCCCACGAAAAAGAAATACTGTAAATACATGCTAGATAAATTGAAAAAAATGTGCCTCAACCACCACAATAGGTCCTTTGACTATGACTGCTTCAGCACATTAAACACAGATGTAGGGAAACAGCAGTCTAAGATGTAGTTTCCAGTTAATTTTCTGCATTCTAATAAAACACATTTTAGAAAAAAATATAGTTGAACTAACAGAGCAATCTTGTGTTATTACGTCCCATTAAACCATTAAACACATATGTGGGGAAACAGCACTTATCTTAGAATGCTGCTTCCCCACATCTGTGTTTAATGTGCTGAAGCAGACAGAGTCAAAGGACCTATTGTGGTGGTTTCCTGATTTCAAATGGCTGAGACTATGTACTTTGCTGAGACATCCTGTGAACCTTACAGCTTTATGTTGTTGTCACACTGTACTCCACATCACTAAATAAAGCAGTGGAATGCCTCTTTGTTGTGTTTTGTGTGTCCTGCTGAAACTCAGTGAAGCACAGACAGAGGCTGTGCTGTCGTCTTTTAAAGAGCTTATCATGATGGATACTTCTCTGGTCTTTTTGATGGTCTCTCCAAGTTTTTCTTGGACGCTGGATAAAGCAATAAAAGTCCATAGGAAAGATTTAGAAAGTCTGAGGAAACAGGACTACTGGGGAGCACAACGACTAACTTGAATAAATAAAAGAAAGCTCATATTTATCATGCGAAATGTAATCCCTGCATTACCTGAGTAAATGTAAAATTATCCAAGCTTGTAAATTTTCAACTAAATAGCGGCTGGACAATCCAATTTAAATACTGTATTGTTGCAAACTATACACTATATGTCTGAAATAAGTCATGTACAACATGTTTACATTTTCTAAGAGATATATTACTAGATTATGTCCGCCAGGCATACTGGATATTTTGTGCCATTTAAGTCTTTAAATGAAGAATGGAGATCCTATAGCTACAATGGAATGGTTAAGATTAAGGGTGACCAAGTCTGGTCCTAAAGAGGTGCTCTTGTGGAGTAGGTAAAAGCACATTCATGTATACGCAGAGTGACCCAGTCAAAGTCCATGCCTAAATCTAACAGCGAGTATGTGGTAACACTTGAGCGTTGATGTTCAGGGGTGTTCTCCATTCAATCTGACTGAGACTGAGGTAGAAAAGGTTGTTCTAAAAGAGTGTTTGCTTGTCCTACTTGGTCTGTCTCATAAAGTCCATTAATGTACAGTGTAGTTATAACATGACACATCTTGGAATAGATAAGTATTGAACACTATCAAAGCACTGTATCAGTCAGATGGCTTACATATTTACTTTGACCTATATTACTGAATACATTTTACAATATGAATAAACTGAATACATTTAACCAAAAGTTTTAAATATTTCATCTCTGGCTTAATAGGAGACGAATGACTAGGCTGACCAGTGACTTGATGACACATGTTGACGTGTCATGGAGATGACCTAGGTGAGCTTTGACCTCAAGATTAGGTCAAAAGAAATGGTCAAATGGGGATTTTTATCTACTTTATCTTCCACCAACCGGTTTCACCTTGGGTTGCCACCCGTCCCGTAAAATACGGAATCGTTTGGCTGTATGTATTGAACCGATACGAGACGCGATTTGTTCCGTAATCTATAAATGTCCGATAGACACGCCTATCACACATTGTTACAAAGTGTAACAACAATGACAAAAATAAAACAGGAAATATTAAGGTCAGCTAAATTCTCGTTGCGGGAGCCAAAGGACCCCTGAACACAACGGACCGATGCTGTTGTCCAGGTTGCCTAGAGACGGACACTAGCCGCAGTGAGCTGCTATCAACCCGGATCTTTTTAAAACGTCCTCGACCCGATTCTCCACCATCCTAAGAAGAAGTAAAACCTCTCAGTAAAGATCCGATTGACGAAAATCCTAGGCTGATTAATGTTAGTGAGGATGAATAAAGACAATAATAAAAAAAAGTGTCCAACATGAACTGCCGACCCGTCAGAGCCTATGAACCCAGACATCAGTGTCTCTTCACTCAATCATCTCCTGAGTATTTGGTACAGAACATTTTGCTATGAGTAAGTTTCTTATTGTGCTTTTGATTATTTGCTTATTATCAGCCAAAAATAATACAAATGGTAATTTAAAGAACAAGCCATACAAATAGATTAATACTAAGTACATAAATATTTCCTACTTTAAAAAGTTTATTAGGGCTTTCTGTAGGTTTAATTTTGAAATGTTGATATATTTTATGAATTCATTGTTCAGTTAATTAATGGACCACACACAGACCTGTAGCCTTGGGCGATTGATCGGGGCCAACAGGGTACCAAAGAAGTTATACTAAATAAATGTCTTATATTAATACTCAGTGGATCACTTTTTGTAACCTTCACAATTTTACAATGAATTAAAAAATTATAGTGCTGTACTTTTAGTTACTGTATAGGATCACGCTTTCCATCTGCTAGGGATCTGCAACCTGAATCTCTGACAAAAGTGGCTCTTTGGCTCACTTATTGTATCAAATGATAAAATATTGCTGCTGGGTTTTTTTTGTTTTTGTTTTTTTCATGTGTCACCATGGAAAAACACCAACTATCCTGGCCCCTGTGGTAAATTTGGTCTTGAACCAGCCTCCAAACCTAACTCATTTCTATAAATATTTTAGTAATATTCTTTACTGTACCAGAATGTTCAAATAACTTTTATCTGTCTGAGGATATGAATATTAAATCAGGTATTATGATCAGTTACTCAGTACTTGAGTAGTTTACCAAATACCTTTTACACTTGCTTAATTAAACGTGTTTTTAAGGTATGCTACTCTGATCGGAGTATAATTTTTGGAGTACTCCAACTACGCATGAACGATTGCTCTACGGATCACTTTATAAAAACAAAATACACCGCCATAAAATAATGTCTATCACTGCAGTAGACATCCTGCCCCATGAGAGAAGGACGATGCTCCGTGGGGAGCGTCCCCTTATTTTGATTTCTGAAAGGTGGCAACCTCAGATTCACCATTACAAACGTCTGACGCCATCTAGTGGTGAACCTGTCTAGTCCCTCGCACCTATGCTGTTTTTTTTCCTCCTCGATGTCAACTGTTATGTGTAAGAAATTAATTTTTCGAATATATTCCAAGCTATGTTGTAAATTCAACGTATTGCCATAAAATCTCTAATAAAACTACATTACCCAGATTGCAGCTGGATCTGTAAACAGGAAGCTCATGCTTTACCGGTACAATCGTGTATAACAGTCTGTATGAGAGCTATTCAGGTGTAGGAAACACTGTTTCGTACTCATTATTGTTATATATGTATACTGTTAACCATTAGGTTTGTGCTTTGTTAGCTAAAGAGTGTAACAGGGTTTGACACACGGTATTCCTGACGGTGGGATATATTACCATGAGGTTGGCTCATTTAAGAACTGGGTAAATAAACGCTAAAGACATCCTTCTGGATAAAAAGCATGTATATCTCTATCTGTTACAATGAAACCCGCTGTTTATAGTTCTGTTTGTCGCTAATATAAAATAAGACGCGGCGTAGAGCGACGGAGTGGTTACCAATGGAGACAGGAGACGCCTAAACAGATTTAGCTAGCTTTAGCTCGTTAGCTTCCTTCAAATCTTTCCGCTACCAGCCAAGATTCATTATGGTGAGTTAACCTGTCCTTTTTCTAGGGTCAACGGCTGTCCTGGAGCTGTTACACAATGCTTTTTTCTGTGTAGATTGTTCAATGCTTTTCCATTCTTTAGGAATTATGTGAAATAATCACATCTGTGTTAGAGTAAATAAAATTATATTTTTGTTGGCATTCTGCAGCCTACAAAGCCGAAGAGTAAAGCCTCCCAAAGTAAGTTCACCTGCTGAATGTTTGAAAGCCTTTATTTGTTTGTTAAGTTGATTTTTTAACAGTAACTGAATACATGTTTACCATTGGAATACATTAAACCATTAGAAAAGGTGTTTTTAAAAACAGATATGAAAAGTATGTCTTCATAAGTGCGTTTTTTTAGTCTTTAAGTAAAAGTTTGTTATTTTCAAAAAGTACTTTTAAACTATTTAGGACTATTTGCGATTCTAACTTATCGCCTGAATGTGATGTGCAATAAAATTTTGATCTTGACAGCACACTCAAAAATAATAAAATAATTGTACATTGAGATTTTGGATCAAATCTTTAAATCCCACACTTTTAGGCTTCTCCCTACCAACTCCCATACAGTATATTTTTCAGCAGAAGATTTTTATTTCCAGTCTCGCAGCACATCTTTATCAGAGGGGTTCATAAATGTATCAAAATCCAACTAACTGTACATCTGCTGTGGTTTCCTGAAGACCTTTTTGAAGATGACGACATACTCGACAGCTTATTCGATGACGATTCGAGTAAGTGACGTTTACGAGTTAATAATTCATATAGAAAGTATTGAGGTTTGTCACGCTAATTTATTTGATCACATTACCCCTCAGAGCAACCAGCGCGTTCAAAGGGGGCTCGTGTTGGACGGCCAAACGCGTAAGCTGAAGGAATCCAGGAACTGTCTACTTAACTGTAATAAATGAGTACTGCTTATGGGCTTTCTTTTCTTGCTTTCCCAGCTCATCTCCTACTAATAACATGTTCAGTAGAATGGCGGAGGAAGTCAGGAGGGACGACTTGGAGGTAAAACAGAAAATGCGTTAAAACAGAGGACCAATTTTTGCTTCTTTGTGTGCCATAAATAATTGTTGCCTTTGCTAAAGTCCTCAGATGTATCTGAGGCTGATCCCAGCGACGTGCTGAAGAACTTGAAGGTAGATTCTTACCAAATGAACAAAAGCAGACTAAATTTGCCTCTAGTACGGTTTGTGCCTTGAATAAAGCTTACTCTCTCTCCTCAGGGCATCGATGATTTAGAGGCCGACCTGTTTCCATCAAGGAAAAAGCCTCCCTTGCAAACAAAGTCAGTCGGTAATGAAGACCCAGTGAAAGACTCCGCTGTGTTAGAAAGAAACGCAAATCATGAGGGAGCAGGTAATTCAAAGCAGCATGTTCTTGCATAAAACATTGTTCTCATTATTATGTTTCCCTCACCACAAGCTTTAAAGGTTGTCAGTGCAGTCAAAACAGGGTTTGTCTTCCTTTTTTCTTTCAGATGAGGCGACAGGAGGAGGGAAGAAGCCAAACACTGGCCCTTCATCCTCAGCACATAAGTACAACGACTTCTTTGGTGAGTGAGCGTCAATGTCAAGTTAAGATTAAGCTTCAAACAACTTGGGTATTGTTGGCCGTCAGCTTCACTTTCCTTGTCTTTAATCACTTCCTCTGATCAGCAATGGAGGTAACGATGAACATCTGATCTTAACTTTAATGCATTGAAATTAAGGTTTAATTTCAATACATTTATGTTCAGATTTGTACATAAATTGGCACTAATTCAGCTTAATGCTGAGCAGAAAACTGGAACCTTTCTCCAACTAAGTCTTGTATTTGCTGAGTTCTTCACCTCTAAAAAAGATCATTTGAATAATTTGAACAGCCAGATGGGTCGTATTTCTGTATCAATTTCAACCTTGAGGATGATAACTTACTTTTTAAATGTGAAACTAGTGGAATTTATTTGCATTGCTCAAACAGCAAATGGGCAGAGAGAGAAAAGATGACCACTGTGTCAAAGAGCCAACAAATTTTAATATACAGTAGTGAAAACAATATTTTCTCTAGATATTTTTCATTAAACTGCCAGCAGGGCGTAATATTGAATTCTGGATTAGCTTTTAGGTGGTCTAACACTCGAAAAAAGGGGTCTGTCCATTGACAGAATGTCTCAAGGGAACCAGATGTGTTTGAAGTGGAAAAGATCTTTTGAAGGCTCAATTCAATTTAAAGATGAATTTTAAAGACATCAACAGATTTAGAAATGTCTTGGCAAAATCAATAATTTTGCCAAGAATTATTGATTCTTGGCAAAGAATCAATAATTGTGTGAACTCCGTTGACAGAATCCCCACTGTCAGGCTTCTCAAGCTTTTCTCCAAATATTTACAGAATTATACAGTGTGCAGTTTATACTACTTGGTTGTTTCAGATAAATCAGTAAAAAAAAACCCAAAGAGAATCAATTTGTTTCTTTCAAGGGTACAAGAGTTTGAATATTTTTAAGAGTTGAACACATTTTAATATTTTTTATTTCAGAGTTGATGTTTATCTCCGCAATTTTCTTACTTTTAGTTAAATTTTTTCAAATGCATTTTGAAAAGATGCCATTAATAATAGCATTCTCTCCTTCAGAAATGAAGAAAGATGCCTGAGATACAGAGGTTCTAAGCCTCTGTACCTCGTTTACTGCTTTTCACTTTGATGTGAACAAACACCATTAATTATTAAAGAGTCCTCTTACGTCTGCAGATCTAGACGACCCCCTGGCTGATTCACTTGATGACCTGCTTCCGGACGAAACCAGGCCTGAACCTAAACCCCAGCAGAGCAAGCCTGACAAATCTGTGCCGCTTGCATCAGCATCTTCTTCCGTCCTGAGGAGCCAAACGAGTGAGCCGCGTGCTTGTCGAGGATTTTGTTTCTCCGCCATCTAGAGTACACTTAGTGAAGACGGGGATGTTTCTGCCTGTTTATCAGCAAAGACGGCGAAAAAAGAAGATAAGGATGATCTCCTTGACGCCCTCGGGTTTGAGAGACACAAAGACAATCCAAGGAAGAAAGAGTCTCCACTTTGGTCTTCCAAGGAGAAGTAAGGGCTCAGTTTTCATTTTTGCCTTTCTCGCTCCTTTTGTTCTTCTTATTTATAGTGCTCAGTTGATAAATAATTACCGTGAGCCTTGGGCTTTAGTGTGCAGCTCCGAACTAAGACAATGTTTTCCCAACACATATACAGTCTTTTTCTATTTTGTTTTAATTGGCTGACTGCATGCGATTCCCAAACAATATTTCCCGTGTCGTCTTCCTTCTTATTTCCAGGAGCGAAGCCCCTCAGAGACCTCGTACCAGAATTCAAGATATTCTGGATGCCTCCACCTCAGCCCGACCGCCCACAAGTGAGAGGAAGGACGAGAAGCTTCAACAGGAGAAGAACCTTAGTCTGAAAGGTGGGAAAGCATCTCAGCTCTTGTTGTTCGAATGTCTGCAAGCAACTACTGCCTTGAAATATTAATGTTACGACCCGGTTTCGGTTTCTGTTCGTCAGATCCATTTGTGGAAGATGACCTCACATTTGGGTCCTATCAGCCGACAATAGTGACCACACCCGAGGGCCGCCAGTCCCGCAGGCAGTCTGTCAGGTGTGTCAGGATTCCTAGTTTTTTTTTCAGTCAGAAGTCATTAAGTGGCACCATTGAATGGGGCCTTCAGGCAGCAACGGGTTCTACTTTAGAGGTGTGACCCTTTAAAGATATCATAATTTTTTTTCTTAGAAACTTGAGAGGTAAAACCTCAATGAAACATTAATTTACCTATATGCATATGGACATTTGTAAATTATCAGTAGTGTCCCTAGAACATTTTTATAAGGGTGGCCAGAGCAGGGTGGCACAGTAAAAAACATTTTAAAAAATCTATAATTTTATATATAGATATGCATTTATTTATGTCCTGGTTTTTACATTTAGGTCTTCATTGAAGAAGTTGATTCTGTATGCGTTTCTATGAAATGAACACGACACTCAGTGGGTCAGATGGCATTGGCAGCAGTTTTCAAGAGGGGGTCATGCTTCCAACCTCCACTGGTCTCCACTTGGGGGCGCCACTGCAAATTATGCCAGTTGTCAGTTCCCAAATCCAGCATGTCCTACAACATTGAACTGATGGGGTAAAACATCAAATGGGATCTAACCAACTCAGTAACAGGTTCCACAAAACCAGAAAAGACTGAAATTAGATTCAAATTCCTAAATATGTAAATAAAATAAGTGCATGAAAAAGCTACAATTTCTTACTCCCTCTATCTTGTTCAGTAAAAATATCTTCTATAATTTTGGGACAAATGTTTGGTCAAAATGGGTCAAATTCTCAAAATAGCTCTATCTGGCATGCATAATAATTTGCGTTAACTTTTTTTTTTTTTTTTTGTATGGTTAGATTTTCTACCGAAGACGTCAGAGTCTCTTCCCCAGAGAGGAAACCCCAACCCAGCACCCCGCCAACCAGCCGGCACAGAAACTCAGCGGAGTGGCTTGGCCTCACAGCAAACGACGATCTTGACGATTTAGTAGAAGGTTCCAAAGCAGTGAAAAGTTCAGCTTCGTCTCCAAACGTTCCCTCCTCTCCTATAGTGGAGAGAAAGTCTTCGTTGGCCGGAAATCAAGCTGCATCTGTCGCAAGGATGACAGAAGATGCTCCAAACTCCAAACAGAGCAGATCGGAGGTTTCTAAAGCCAAGAGGAAGGATGAGGAGGAAGAGTATGACTGGTTGGAAGGGGCGCTGAGCAGGAAGAAGGCTCTATCCGAGGCAAAGGCTCCTAAGCAGGGAGAGTCTCTGCAAATTGAGTCGGTTGTCAGGTATCTCGCCGAGAAACACACCGGCTGACATGATAGATTGAGTTTCTTAGTATTGAACATTATGTCAATCCTTTTTCCAGTAACCAAGATAAGGCGGCACCTTTCAGAGACAGAGAGGAAACAGTCACATCTATCGGAGACACCAGGTAAGTTCGTTGTCTTCTAACATCAGATCAGATCTTTCCACTCCTCTTTAATAAAACTTTTGTTCGTTTCAGTCCTGCGGCTCACTCCACTCCAATCAGAGAGGAGAAGCCAAGTCAAGGTATTTGCCTCCTCTGCCTTTCATCCACTCATTTAAATAAAATCAAATACTCGTCATCAGACCAAAACATTCTCGGCTCTTTTCCTCCTGGTGCCTCCGTTCCCCACATAGAAGGCATTGATTCTTCCCCATACCAGTCAGCTTTAACTGTAAACACAGATTCACCCAGTGTTCAGTGTCCCGTCCCCTCGTCCCCAGCAGCCCCTCCGCTTCATCACACTCTCAGCTCGTCTCACTCCCCTGATCGCCCCCCTCGGGTTGCTAGCCTTGTTGTAGGTTCCAGTGCTGGAAATAGTCATCCTCAGTCTCAGTTCAGCCAATCAGCATCAAGCGAGAGATCCGACATGCCGGTGGAGCCCACTTCAGGTGAATCTCTGCAAAAGCCAGGATTACCAGGCTCTTCTTCTGCTGCACTTCCTGGCACGGTGTGGAGTAGGTAACCGCAGGGGAACCACTGAGTTAATCACAGCGCCCTGCACATGTTGTCACACTACAGCTACAAATTTCTATGTATTCTACAGAAATTTTATGCAGCAGATCAACACAAATACATACGACTGCTGAACTGGTAAAAAGGAGCATGTGGGTTGTTTTAATAACCCACATGTCAACTTTTTTATGTTACAAAAATCTGACGCATTCTGTTTTATAAATAGAAAAGCTGAAAAGTGTTGCATGCAGTGGTATTCGGCTCCCTTTATTCTGTTTATCCTAAATAAACAAACGATATCAAAACTGATTCTTTTTTGCCTTACTTGGAAAACAATATTTATGTTGGAAAACTGATACTACACGTCCCTCTGAGTACACAGTGCTTATGTTAAAACATGGTGCTGTGTTACTTTATGTAGGCCTGTCACATACAATCCCAATAAATACATTAAAACAGGACTATAATGTGACAAAAGTGACAAAGTATCACAGGGAGTGGCAGACTTTCTACTTCATTTTGACACCTTCTTTGAATATTCTTTGTGAAGACTTTTATTGCTGTATTCTTTCTAGCAAGTCCTCAGCGAAACCCAACGAAGGGAACATCATCTACTGTTCAACAACAGGTACTGTTACCATTTTCACATGAAGCTCTTATAATAGCAAATGATAATATTACATTGTCCTCTTGAATAGGTGTCATTTACAGCAGACAATCTGCAGCAGCTGCTACTACAGCAGCAGGTAAGGACGTATCCACTGTTCTCTGCTGATCCGAGTTTTACATCGGATTCTTCTCCTGTATCGTTCTCGATCCGGCTTCTCTTCTTCTAAAGATGATGCAGACTCAGTTGCTGGGTCTGGGTAGTGCTGCTGACGCTGGAGCTCTGCAGAGACTTAAAGAGAAGGAGCAACAGCATGGAGAATGTCAGGCTTTACAAGCTCGCATCATCCAGTTGGAGGGAGAGGTAGCTGCTAGCCAAGCTCCGCTTCTCCTTCGCTGATTGGGTTCACTGCCCTGAACACAAATCTGACATTCCAGGTGAAGATGCTGCAGCTGGAGCGGGACCAAAGCCAGATGATTTTAGAGAACATCCAACACAGGCATAAGCAGAATATGCAGCTCCTGGAGAACACACACAAGTAATACACGTCGAGTTAAAGGGTGGGTGGGGGGGAAAAAACTCTCTGCATTCAAAGTAGCGTGTGTTTTGCAAGTGTCGCATGTGTTTATTTTAAGAACTCGTGTGAAGCTGCTGGAGGAGTCGGCAGCCCAAAGAGAGACCCGAACTCGGCTGGAGTGCGAGGAGCTAATGGAGCGCCTGGCTACGTTAACAAGGTCAGCCGAGCAGGAGCGCTCAGAGCTGCAGGCTCAGTACCACCGGAAGCTGGCCCAAGCCCAACAGGACAGAGACCGAGAGGTGGAGAGGCTCCGAGATCTTCAACGGTAAGATGGAATCATTTAAGAGAGAAAAAAGTCCAAAACAGGAACAGCATCTATTTTTAATGCTGTGTGGATTCCTATATGTATAAATAATCACCATGTATTAATTTAATAGGTCAAAACTTTCATGATTGTTGCATTTAGTACATTTCTCCTATTGTTCTTTCTAGAAAATCTATCTTGGAGATGAAAAAAGACCACGAGGAGCAGCTTCAGAGGCTGAAGAGATTAAAGGACGAAGAGATTGACGCTGTTACAAGTGCAACATCTCAGACCAGGTGAGACCTGGTCATTTACCTTCCATTTTCTGCATTTTCTCTTCATCCTGCAGGCAAAACTGGACAAGTGGGGCTCTACTTTCTATTTTAATGCTGAGCCCAGACATGGCTGTGTCAACACAGCACATTTTCAACTCTAATCCCCACTGCTCTGCCCTCTGTCCTGTCATTAAAAAGACGGGGCATAGGAAATGGCAACATTTCTAAACTTTTCTGCATGAGGCAGCAGATTTCAAAAATGTGATATTGTTCAGGAAAGACAGTCTTTCCCAAGGACACTCTCCACCTCAGTCTGGGGACTCCAGAGGCATTCCAGTCCAGAATGAATTAGAGAGATTGCTGGATATGAATCAGGGTTTCCTTTGTGTGTGACATGTCTAGAAAATGTCCAAAGGTAGATACCCCAGAATGCTGTGAAACACCTCCACTCACAAAGCATGGTAGCTCTTTCTCCATTAGAACAGATCCGATCAGGGCTCTGCTTACTGCAGCTGAAGCTTCAAACCGATGGTCTACCTCCCATTAACATCAAGGCACTATGATACTTGAACTCTTCCACTTGAGTCAGTTTCTTCTGTTACACAGTCCGAGAACTAAAGCATTTCTTTACTGAACACCACCAAAATAACTTGTAGTATGATTTTCTTGCTATCCTGACGTACATTTCTCACAACAACTCCCAAGCTAATCCATGTCTAACTTTCCACATTACATTTGTACAGATCTCTCGCAGGGGTGATTGAGCAGATGGAGCAGTTCTCTTCCCGGCTCGGAGAGCTCTCTTCTCGAGTGGAGAGCACGCACGAGCACACCGCCCACGGCCTGGAGCAAGGGGCACGACACCGAGACGAGCAGCTTCGAAGTACGTACATCCAAGCTGAATGGGCAAGAGAATCTGTATTAAAAACTAAAAGTGTACGCACCTGACTTCTCCAAATCTTCCAGTAATGCAGGAACGTCTGGCCCAGCAGCAGAAAGCTATGGCAGAGGAGCGAACGTACTTGAAGGAAATCATCTCAAGGATGGACTCTCAGATCAGCGAGCAGCAAAGGCAGCTGGAGAAGGTGAGCAGACCCTATCGGGGGGAATCGTCGCCGTGGTCGACGTGTGTTGTTGCGATCGCTCTAGAAACGCTCTTGTAGATCCTCAAAGATCGTTGAGACGCTAGCTTTTATTTGCTTCAGGAACGCTGGAAAGTAACGGCGGAGCAGGCCAAGGCCGAGTCCACCCAGAGGGGCCTGGAGGAAGAGCGACGCGTCTTCACCATGCAGATCAGCATGGAGAGGGAAGAGCTGGAGAGAGCGAAGGTGAGACCCGACAAGCACCACAGTTGCAACTGAGGCATTAGCGGTTGCCGTGCAACCTCACCACGTCTGCTACGCGTCTGTCTGCCCCTCAGAGCTCATTGCTGGAGGAACAGAAATCTGTGATGCAGCATTGTGCAGAGGAGAGGAGAAAACTGGCAGCGGAGTGGGCTCACTTCCACACGCAGGAGAAACAGAGGCATGACAAAGCCGAACGGGAGGTCAACAGCCTCTTGGAGAGGAGAGAAGGATCCATCATCGGTCTGGCACAAGTCAGTCACGCAATCCCTTTTTTTTTTTTTTTGCTTTATTAGGAAGTTGTAGTCTTAGAGGAAAGGAAATCCAGGTTTCCATGAATGTATTTTCTGTTTCGCAGGAACAGGCTGACTTGAAGCTTCGCATGGCTGAATTAAAGCAGAAGGAGAAGGCTGTGACACAAGAGAAGGAGACTCTTGAAAGACTAAAGGAAGAACTGGACAGAGAGAAGGAGACAGCCAGTAGTATGGCTCTGAGACTCAAAACAAGGGCAGAAGAGGTTGAGGCCTTCAGCAAGGTGATTTTCTCCCACGCCGACCCCTGCAACCTTCAAAAGGTTTCAGTTTTGACTGAATTTTGTTTTTACAGCTTGCAGCAGAGAAGTACGAGGCGGGCGAGCGAGCATTGCTAGAGGCGAAACGCGTGGAATCGGATCATGTGGCTCGACTTAGAAATATCCAGGTTCAAACTGAGAATTTGAGGCAGCAGGAGCAGCGGATCCTAAAGGTGCATCATTGCACAAAGCAAAGACCTGATTTGTCTTAAAAAATGCTTTTATTGGTATTAAATAAAAATGTGATGTTACAGGAACGCATGCAAGGAAAACATCTGCAGGAAGATACAGAAAGGCTTAGGGAATATGCCACCATTTCTACTTTACCTCATATTATTCCACCTATTTTAACAGGTTTGACTGAATGTCTGATTTAACATGTATATTTTTCTATAGAGGCAAAAAAAAAGTCTTTTTAACATAGGTTTCTTCTGTAGACTCTGTTCCAGTGTTTCCTTCTTTTCCTGAACCGACAACATCCATCAGGAATAATCCTTCAAATCCTCTGGACAACTATCAGTCCATGACGCTTGGGGCCAGTCTGGCCCTGTGGAAGTACACAGCAGAAAAGGTAACTGGTCTTTTTCTTGCCAGCTTTTAAATAAAAAATACAAATCTTAGAATGCAGCCCTTTCTAATGGTCGGATTGTGAATAGTCAAATCCTCAAACTGGAAGATGGTTATAAGTATTAGGAAGCAGCATGAAAATAGAAATGCTTTGCTTTCCATACATTTTACACCTCTGTCCAGTTATTTGCTCCTGAAAGTGTTTAAAACTTTCCAGTAAATAAATTTCAGTGTAAAAATCTGAAGTTATTCTGGAAGTCTATTTATGACAACTCACTGCCATAATCTTAATTTCAAACTACAAAAAGTGACTTCATAAATGTCATGAAAGCTAATCTAACCAAAATGGATGTCTAATTCTAGATTTAAATTTTTTTTACAAATACTTTATATAATGAAGCTGAGTGAACCCTTTTCGTACATTTCAGTTTTCAGTAATCTTGGTAACAGATTAATTAAACAACTTAAACCAGAGATTTGCTCCATTAAATATTTTATTTTGGAAAAATTGTTTTTTTAAAAAAAAAACACCTCGTCATTTTCTTCTATGAAAGCTTTTCTTATACATCTTCAGAAACCAAGAGCTTCACATTTTCTCTCCTACAGGACCGTGAATTCCTCCTCGAGGAGCAGATTTTTTTAGACAATCTAAAGAAGAAATCCTTCAAGTTCAACCCAGACAGTAAAACCTGCTGAGCCGGTTGCATCTTTGGATTTGTATTATATCTGTACAGTTTTTAAATAAAGTTTTTCCAATACATGTGGTTTGGCTCATTCCACCATTTTGCTCTCAATTTCAGTTAAGCATCACGCCTCCCGATTCCTTCAAACTGCTCGTGTCTCAGCTTGTTTACCCAGCTCCATCTGTAAGGTAAAGAAAAATATGTAAAATATTACATCTTACAGATTCATAAAAATATGATGCATGGCATTATGAACCAAGCCTCAGGTTACCAGAACTCAACAAAATCATTTTTTCAGACAGGGATAACATGTATCATCACTGGCTTGATTTAAAATTACAAGCAGATCTTAAAAAAAAAAAAAAACTTACATAAGTGTCCTCAAGAGCCAAGCGTGGTCTTAAAAATTCAGCTCTTGCAACTGATGCTGAACCTATAGGAAAGATACAACCTGTTGATTATTGTATTATTAGAATATACATAAAACTTGAGTATTTCATTTCTCAGAAACGCTCTGAATAATCGTCAGTTGTCGCATCAGACGGCACTTCCTATGCAGCGGTTTTCATCACTGAAGAAGGCAGAATAAATAATAAAAATTGTGCAGGACAAACCTTTTTATTGTCGTTATTCACTTCTTCTTCCTACTTATGGATCATCTCCACAACCCTGCAACAAGATATTACGTTATTGATCTTCCATCATGAACACTTGTCTTTACACATCACCCTGCAGTCGATCAGACAGCATTGATTTCCACACCACTGTTTTTCAGACAGGGATAACAAACTCGTCACATGAACTGTAGAAGCAGACAAGTTCACAAGATGTCTGGATGTTTTACCTTCTCAAAGTCAAGTCTTCAGCCACATCTCCAGATAGAAACCTGCAAATAAGCAGACTGTTTTTAATAGATATATTTGTTTCGGCTGTCTGATAAGCATTAAGTTTTATTCACATTATTACAGCATTCATTGCACCACATCAACGGACCTTTAACACGTGGTAGCCGGGATAGCGACGAGCTAGCAGCGACACATGCTTCACCTACCAGCCGGCTTTTACACAAATAAGTTCGGTTAGTTGTTTAAAAATTACCTATTTTAGGCGGGTCATCTCTGGAGGACGTCACATAATCAGCCAAGTTCAACTGTATGGCTATAATCATTGTTATAAAGTTGCTATATTGACTCACTACACTACTTTCCATCGGAGAGATCTGGAGTGTCTGAAGTCTCGCGGTGTTGGGTTTTTATAGGTCGCAAACGTCACGAGTCACGTGACTTATTACGTTTCATTAGGGGAAAAATAATTAAAAGTTTCTACTTTTTCGCTGAAAAACAACAACGAACAAAATACGTTTAGCTTCTTATACCTACATTTGACATAAATACCGGTATTTGCCAACCGTGGCGTTTTCGTAGCTCACATTTGGACTCGCTAACACTTTGCATAAACTCTGGAAAACAAAGCTTCATTTGATAATTGTGAATTTTATTTTTTTATTGTGGTTTATTTATATACATTTATGACAAATTATGTCACAGTTTATGTTTAATAATAACAAAACTGAAAAGTTACTCGGAAAGTATTTATCAAAGTTGTTACAAAGTATGATTTTTTTAAAAATGCATGCTTTTCTCTCATACACGTTTACATTATTAATATTGTATGCTGGGGGTTACATTTTTATTCTAACAGTTTTAAATTAACTTCAATGAGTTAGGCTTTGTTAATTGTATTTAAGCTAAATCAAATTGAAACTACTCAGGCAAAGGTATAATGAGCTGTGATTTTTTTTCAGTATATGGATAAAATAATTTTTCTTCTATGTGAGCAGGTGTGGGTGGGGGGGACTCTAAAATCGTACTTAGAGTTTTCCAGACAATAGTGGATCACACAAAAACATGCAAAAATTACTATTTTTTTTTGTACTGTTATAAACATTAATCAATCTCCCCTTCAGTTCAACTTAGAGACACATAGTTGATGTTACCATCATGCAATATTTTGCAATAATTGGCAAAGCTCAATGTAATTGACGCTTTGTAATTGCTGAAAGTAACTGAAAGTTACTTTTAATGTAATTTAGTTACTTTCCAAATCAAGTAATCAGTTACTTTTAAGTTACTTTTTCAAGGCGTTATTAGTAATCTGATTAAAGTTCCGTTTTTTTCAAAGTAACTATATGCCATCACTGCCTCATGGAGTTTAAACATAACTAAAAGGTCTCTAAATCCACTATTTAAAGATGTTTTCGGGCATAAATAAAAAAAAAGTTACTAAAAAAAGCAACCATTTAAAATCTTATTGCTTCATCAAACTAATGGCAACAACAAGCAAAGCAGAGCAGGTGTAATTCTGAAGTATTCCTGAGAAAGAAACGGGACCAGCCTGCTTACTCTCCCGTTGCTGCAGTTCCCCCTCGCAGACGGCAGGGGGAGGCGGCGAGCCAGGCTATAGCTGCACCCGTTCCCGTTTAAACGGTCCCACGGCAGGCCGGCGGGTTCAGAGTCTGCTCGGCACCGGCCTCCGGGACGCGTCTCACTCTCCGTCCGGGATGGAGAAAGACGCCTCGGCGCCGGACGCACCCCGGCAGTGCAACGGGTTCTCGGGCTCGCTGTACGGAGAGTTCAGCGACACTCTGAACGACGGGGTGCGCTACTCGGTGAGCCTGACGGAGCGCGCGCTGACCATCCAGAGGATCTCCTCGTCTCCCGACCGGATGAAGGTGGCGTTTAACTTGAGCGACTGCATCGGCTGTCGGGCGTATAAAGGGCCGGACAGCGCGGACACCGGCGCTTACTTCGCGGCTTATTTCTACCCTTTCAAGAGGCGCTGGATGAGCACCGGAGTGGCCCGGCAGAGGGTGGAGCAGTGCTTTCGGGTCGCTCTGGTCCAGGACCCGCTCGCCAACCTCCGGGAGGCTGAAAGATGGGCTCGCGCCATCAGAGATGCTTCGGCGCTGCAGGCTCCGCGGAGAGACGGTGAGGAAGCGCCAAACACTCTGGATCCTGTAAAACTTTAAATCTAACTTTAGATAATGTATTTATTAATAGAATAAATTATTGTATGCCCGTGAAGCCAGACTTTTTCCCATTAGAAATAAAAAAAAGTTTCTCACATTTGTGTAAATTTCGATCTGACTCGAAATCTTCCTCCTTGTTGAATACAGTTGTTATTACAGCTAAAATCAGTATTATTTTAGAATTTGATGAGATTATTTGTGGTGGATAATGATTTCTTTTTTCTTTTTATATATATTTTTGCAAACTGAATTTGAGATGTGTCCATTTGCACTCAACCCATTAATCTCTACCAGATTTTCACATCTATAGTTGCACATTTCTGTTCAATTTTAGTTGCTCCAAGCTCAGTCAGATTCGATGGTCGCCACTCTAAGAGATGATTTGCCTTGATGTAAGCCGCTGTCGCTCTGCCCAGATGGTGAAGGTCCTCGTCCTGCTGGAAGGTGAACCTCCAGCCCCATCTCAGTTTTCTGTAGCCGCTGTAGATTTCTTCCAGGACTGGACCCTATTGGTCTTCATCTGTCTTTCTTTCAACTCTGATCAGAAACATTCTTCTGCTACCATGTTTCACTATATAGTTACTTTGTTTGTGGTGATGTGTTAGCTTTTTTTTTTTTTTTTACCACATGCTATATATTGTCAGTTAATTTTTCTTCTCGTCTGACCAGAATCTCTTCTTACATGTTTGATGTGGCTCCTGGCAAACGGTATTTCTCAAGAAAAACATTCCCTCTGCACAAAGCTGATTTTTTCCTCTTTTTTTTTCTATTTTAATCTCTGTATTATCACCACTCTATGCTTGGGTTTCACTTGAATTCCCCTAAAGATCCATAAAGTTTTTGTGGCAACATATGAACTACATGGGGGGATGAATACCCAATTCTAGCAAGACACTGCAGATCTTATCGCTAGAAACAGGTTTGGCAAAGAGGCAGAGGTGCACATTCCATCCGCGCTCTAACCGGCTCTGCCTGCGTGAGAGGGTGGAAAGTGAGCTCATCCAGTAACGTCTGTTATTAACTACCGTTAACTGAACATTTCGAGGCCATTTCGCAAGCCTGAGGAGAGAAGGGGCTTAATCTGAAGCTGAATCTAGATATTGATCAGCACCTGGAGTCTGCTGTCAAAGATCGCCATAAGCAGTTAGAGCTTCAGCTTGATCCTCTGTCAGCAGCTGCGTGTTAACAAGCTTCATTATTTCAGCTGAGTAAATTCCCGGTGAGACTTAACTCAGGTTGGGTGGAAAAAAAAAAGTGACATCAAAACAACGGCTGTTTGTCATTTGCCTCCACAGCAGCCTCTTCTAATTGGGTATCATCCTGCCTTGTTGGGTGTAAAATGCGACTCAGTCTGCAGTCTGGTTGGTTTCTCTTTACTCTGCTTCGGTAAACATCGGCGACAGAGTCATTAACATAAATAAAAAATTACGAGAAACGACGCATGTATTTACAGTGCCTTGGAATAGTAACACTGCTTGAGCTTTTTGTAATCGGCATTGGATTTTATTGGATAGATTAAAACAAAAGGATGAGTTGTTTTGATAAATTTTGACAAATAATGTGTGCATATCCCCTTTTATTATGAACTAAAAACACTACGAAGACCAAAGAGCACAGCAAACAGGTCAGAAGGAAAGCAATGGAAATATTTCGTGAAGCATTTTCTGCCTATCATCAAAAAGAAAAAGGAGTTTCTGTTGACGGGGCTGAAATCCACAAGTTGGGTTAGAAGATCAAAGCGTATTCATGTCTTAGAATATCCCAGTAAAAGTCAAAATCTTAATCCAATTGAGAACTTTTATGGTAAGGCTTTGAAAACCGATATTCACAGAAGATGCTCTAAACTGAGTGAGCCTCAGCTATTTCATATGGACAAATATTTTTAAAAATCCACTTCATAGCTGTGTGTTTGCACATTGAGTGACAGTGAAACACAGTGAACTTGTTGTAATGTCACACAAAAGAAAACAAATATAGAAAAGATACATTTGTTCTGTTTACAAAGCTGTCTCTGATGCTGTTTATCATAGGGGAGGGAGGAGCAGATTGCTAATACTCCACTCCAGGTCAGGAAATAGTCTTTTATATTCGTTCAGCTCAGAGAAGAGGCGGATATTTGACTTGGCGGTGACCAATCGGGAATGTTGACTCGCCAGAGATGGGGGGGGGGGCAAAGAATGAGCTGTGGGATGAGGAACGAGGTTGTGATCCTGGCAGCAGCCTCCAGGTGTACACTGCAAACATGGAGAGAGACAGAGAGACACTGGGAGCTGTGTGAGGAGAAACATCCAGCCAGCCTCCCTCCCTACAGTCCTTGGCCCGCAGGAATTTGAGATTCAGACCTGTGTGCCAGCCAGGCAGGCAGGCAGATGGTAACCTGCGAGGTAACCTGCCTCCCTCCCTGTCACTGTCCTCCCTCTGGACTCATCAAAGAGCTCCATCTTGGGAGGGCTTGTCCCTGTGCTTACACTGCCTCTTATTCCAGTCTCCTTTCTGAGCACAGTCCTTCTCAGCGATGATGGGATCAGATGATTAATTCATAAGCTTGTTTCAGCTCTTCAGATCCGCTGTTTAACGGAAGGTTTCATTCGCTTTTAAATGAGTCCTATTTTCCTAATGAATGAACCAGAATTGTCCTTTTTACCCGTCGCAGAGGGTGCAAGAAAGTCAGTGAGACTCACTAATCCCTCACGGAGGACTTCCCTCAAGTTAATTGCATGTCATCTCATCTGGGGACTGCAGATGGAACGGTTGGATTAAAAGCGAAATTACTGCGCGAGCTTGGTATTTAGGGAGACGGGCCGTCGAGGGTGACTCGACACGTCATTACAAAATATGATGGAATTACTTGCTTTGGAGATGTAACTCTCCTAATTTAGCCTGCGATATGAAATCCATTCAGAAGCCGCTTAGCGTTTTTCTTCTTTTGGCAGTTGAATTAAAAGAGTTGCAGGCGACGACGTCCGCGCCCTGCCTGGCTAAAGTATTCAAGCCCTGGAATTTCTTTCACGTTGAAACCAAAAAATGCCTATATAGGGATTTTTTAAAATATATATATTTTTTGCGATACACCTATTCAGAGTAGTGCGCAATTGTGGAGCTACGTAAAAACACGTGTGTTTTCACAACTAAAAGTCTGAAAAGTGTGGCGTGCATTTGTTATTCAGTCACCTGAGCCAATCGATAACTTACAGAATGACCATTTGCTGCAGTGACAGCTGAAATAGCCTTTTTGGGGTGTGTCCCTATGAGCTTGGCGCACAGTTACATCCTCATGAAAATTCCCTGGAACACTTCAAAGTCTAAATGTCGTTGAAGCTGAAAACATTTTGATGCACAAATAATTGCTGCTGGTGGCAGAGCCCACGTCACAGAGAGACAATAAAAGATCCGTAAGCGCAACCCACCCCTTAAAATGAGTGTTTTTCTGCTGCCTCCGGGTCAGGTGAGCCTGTCACTGAGCGAGCCTCCTGGGTGGGGACTGAGCTGTGGCTCATTCGGCAAGGAGCTAAAATGCGTCACCAGGCGACCTTTCACCCCAGCCAGCATCTCAGTCCCAGCGGAGCGTTCGTCTTGTTGCTCCGTGACACATGGATGTGATGGCCTGTCAACCCCCGCCGCCACCGCCCAGCCCCCTCTCTCCTGGTGCTGTCTCTGTGGGCAGCGGTGTTTATTCTCCGCGGCCCTCCTCTTCAGCAAACACTCAGACAGCGGCTTGTTTGCAGTCTGAATATAGCCGCCGCCGCCGCCGTCGCTCCCGAACAGGGGCCCTTTCACAGAATATCTGCTTGTGTTCCAGCATTTGTCTTGAATGCTTCCCATGTTTTAATAAATCCCACTTTGGTGCCGGCTACGTATGATACCGAAGGTCTAATAAAGGCTTTATGCTCTGCTCAGGGTGGTTGCAGCGTTTGCACCGACAATAAAAGTTGTCAGAAAGCCACTTGTTTGCTCTGACGCATTGTCACATCCAGTCCGCCTGTCACCTCACTGTGTGTGTGTGTGTGTGTGTGTGTGTGTCTTTACTTTCTTCCAACTGTGAAATGCACACATCACTGCAGAAACGCTATGTGCCAGTTTGATGGACAGAATGTGCCTGCAGGTTTATGACTTCTTGCCTGAGACAGATTTCACACACACAGCACGTACTGACTCTGACAGAGAGAAATCTATGAAAAGAACTTTACTTACTGAGAGTTTGACGCTGTTAGCTGTATTTCAAACAAGGTAGAGACGACGACGATGATGATGATTTTAAAGATAAAACTTAGGTCTTCAAAGGTCTCTCTTTTACTTTTTTCATATTTTGGCATTTTACAGTCAGACTGATCATGCGTGGATTCAGTCCACTTAACTGAAATACTTCTAAATAAAATCCAGCTTAACTTTTGAGAAGTCATCCAATTAGCAGAGTACTGGTCTGCTCTGGTCAGATGAGACTGAACTTTACGGCTAACACACAGAACGCAACCTACATATAGAGTTTTGCCGAGATCAGTAAATCCACTGGGCTGGTTTACTGAGGAAGACTCACCTGACGACCTACATCTGTGGGTCCCATATTTCTTTCTTTCTATGAATTAGTCAGACTGAGTGACTCCACAGTCAGTTGTATCCACAGACCATGCCCATTAACGGCTGTTCTCCCACTATTTTGTAACTTGCTCTCGACTCTGAGTCAGATTTTATTTAGTGACTCATGCGGAGCCCCAGGGGTGTTTTACGGAATTTGGGCTCAAGGCAACCTTTAAAAACCTCTTAGAAATTTACAAACCAGCCATCAAGGGAGTTTTATCACCACTGAAGAATTTAAGTTTACAGGTGACTCAAATAATTGAAGGTCTACAAATCCTCTTTGGCGCTTGCTCCCACAATGTGCTACCTATTTACCTAAAGGCTTGGAGCTTCAGGCTCCCGTCGAGCTCCTAATTGAGCACCGTTCCTCTGGCCTTGAACACGCAGCTCCTTCAGACTAGCGGCAGCAGCAATTAGCAAACACCTGTGTGGCTTGCTGAGCTAATGAAACAAACTACCTCTCAGTCCGGCTCTCCTAAGACAGAAACGGCATCATGCAAAAGCATCGTTGTGATGATGCGCTGAAGGGGACATGTCAGAAAGGATGGGAGATGCTTAAAGAGACAGAGTCCAATTTCAAGGCATCAGATATGACTATGATTGCAAAGTCAAATTTAAGTAGTTTATAAATATATACATTTTCATAAGAACTGAAGGCAATATAAAGGTACAACATGCCCTCGCCACTCTCCCCCTCCGAAGAACTTTATCTTTGTCAATTAACTGCTTTACTATTAAGTTTTCTGAATAGATTTCAAATCTATTTGTATTTAATC
>CAEGAF010012797.1:0-15670 GCA_903067075.1 Micropoecilia bifurca
TTTGGAGAGACCAATTAACCTAACAGTCATGTTTTTGGACTGTGGGAGGAAACCGGAGTACCCGGAGAAAACCCACGCATGCACAGGGAGAACATGCAAACTCCATGCAGAAAGGCCGGGGCCGGGAATTGAACCCAGAACCTTCTTGTTGCAAGGCAACAGCTCTACCAACTGCGCCACTGTGCAGCCTCTTTCAACATTATTTTCATCTTATTTGTAAGATAACCAGTTGATGTTTCTAATTTAGATTATAAATTAACTGTGCTTAAATCGTGTTTGTGATGTCATTAAAGTTCACAATCAAAAATCCTGTCTTAATTAAAATGACCTTCCAAAAAACACACGGCTTCTTTTCTAATACATTTTTAAAATTCAAACAGGTAACACAACTATTATTGTTTGTCCAGATAGCTTGACTTCCTTCACTATGATCCAATTTAAAAAAAAATACCACAGGTTAGGATTGGTTGCAGAAAAGCATACTGGCGTTTTTCAAAAGAAAACCAGTTAAAAGCCCAAACTATTTTGGAGGTAAACAAAAAGGAATGATAAAAAAGTACAGTAATTGCTTCCTATATATCTGAGGCTTTTTAAGATGAATGTGATAAAGTGAACTAAATCATGAAAGACGGCACCGGAGGAGTTAAAGCTACTCATTTGAAGGTGAACTGTCAAGTACATCTTTTTTCTCAATTCATCCTCCGCTCTTTCTTCTCCCCTGTCTGTGTTCTCCATCTCTGATAGCCCATTAGCGAGGATGGCGGCCACAGCATCGGGCTTAGGTCGCTCGCAGTTAGCGATTGTACGACAGCTGGTGGTGGGCAGATGTGTAATTACCGCCAAGAAAATGCTGCTCTCCTCAGCGACAAAAAAAGCCACACACTACCTCTGCTCTTAACGTAGCACAACTAGTTGCAAGAGCCCAAGAACTTCACACACTTTAAATGCACCCAAAGGACTTAAGTTGCCCACCTACCCATATACAATAAAACAACCACCCTAAAGGATGCAACTCCCCACTTTTTCTGAACTCCTATTTACGTCAGATGCTGCAGATGTCTCTATGGTTACAGCTACAGGTTGAATCTTTCTTCCACCACATCAGAACCTCTAGTTACAGTCGTCCTCATTGCTTAGCACCAGGCAAAAGTGTATAATCTGCTTGAAAAGCACAGCTGAAAAGCTCTGCACATGGCTGATAGGCTGCTTTCAGCTTTGACTTAGTTAATGTCCCTTTATAGGAGTCACAGCGATAAGTGGGTTGGGAGTGAACATTGATTGGACAGAATTAAAAGGAACTCTTTTGGTACGTTGTAAAAGAAAAGGAACACTTCGAGTTCTGATGGCTCGCTCTATCTCAAATTACAAGCACTTTCTTAAGCCTCGTCATGGAGTGCTATTACCACAGAGCAGCTTTGGCTGTAACAATGACTTACAAAGTGCAGAAGGACAAAATCAAGACGACTTATAATTTTATAGGCAAAGGAAAACAAAAGTGCATAGTGGGAAATATGAGAATGAAACAAGTGCACTCATCTGTCCGTTTTCAGGTCAGACCATCTACTTCGCTGGCTTTAATAAAAAATGTAAATATTAATTGTTGCGTGGTTGCTGTGTTTTACTGAAATGATTATATGCAAGAGATAACAGGGTGAGGAGTGAATATGCAGAACACGTAAGTTATTCTATAGTTTTAATGGTTAAGAGATATATTTTTTACTCTTGGTACATTGGTTAGATTTAAAATACTCTGATGTGAAAGGAGATGTAGAAATTGAGATATCTGACTAGTTGTCACAAAGTGCTTTTTGCTTATTTTGTGTAAAGTTTTAGTGAATTTGGTGTTATTTACATCTTTTTCTAGAACATGGAGGATTTAGTCTTAATCTTATATATTTAGTAAGCTGCTATGTTGACTCAGCTGTCAGTCTTTTCTATCCAGTTTCAGGTGAAGCTGACTGATCACAAAGGTTTTCCTGAGATTGATGTGACTCCATTTCCATTTTCAGCTGTTCCCTCTTAGATCAAAGTCATGTACTGGAGTAATTATTAATTAATAATATCCCTCCATTACAGCTTTAAAGGGATAAGCTCTTGTATTTTTTAGACATATTGATGCTTTCAGTGTTTGTTTTGAGGGTGTTATTTAGTTCTACAATCAAGAAATTGATTAGAACTAGTGTAGTTTTGATTTAAGATTTTTTTTGTATTTTATGCATTTAATTAATTAGAAACTTTTTGGATGGTAATACATGTGAGTCTAAATTTTATTAGATTTCAAATGCTGCAAGCGTTTGCATTTTAATTGCCATGTAAAATCAGTTTTTTTTAAAGAAACTGAATACTAGGAAATATGAGACCCAAAGTACATACTCCAGTTTAGTTTTGATAAAGTTGAGTGATTAATTTAACTTTATTATTCAATGTCATTAGAATTTCAATACACCTCTGAGAATTAATTTTCTACACACGTGCGTGAAAAATATGTATTTTCCACATCTTTATAGAATGACTTTAAACCCTCCCCCGAAAGTTTTTAAGTTAAAGAAACAACTTTTTCCACATATGTAAATGCTCTTTTTTATTGTATTCCTTATATCAAGAAGTAGCTAACATCAGTTTTGATAATTATAAATATTATCTGCTGCTCCAACTAAAATGTTACAGTAATGACAAAATTGAGTTTTCTTTATTAGCTACCAGTGGGAAAGAAAATGACAAACTGTTGAATATAAAGTCAGTTTAGTTGTTTCTCACATACCTTCAGCTAACAAATGCCATTTTTCACTATGGAATACAAACAATAGATGACGGATGTGTGTGACCACATGTACTTAATCATATGCATGATTGAGTGAGTTAGTGTGTGGAAATTCCTATAGCTCTGACCCTTTGACCCTTCCTATTGTTGCAGTGCTGACCCAAGGCGTAACAGGGGTTGTTTAAAGGCTTTGGGGGGCAGGAGGAGGCACAATAAGGTCCAAAGTACATCTGCTGCCCTGAGCAGTAGGCAAGAAAAGAAAAGGTGGGGGAGTTATGACTTCAGTATAATAAGTACAGAGGGTGTGAGTGGGTCACCCTCAGAGCAGGATGTGCATGCAGCGCACTGGATTGAAAACTAGAAGGGATAACGTGGAGAACAAGAGTACATCTGTGGTTTTCCCACTTCCATCCAACAGCCGACTGTCGGAGGCTTTGTGTTGCGAGTAAAATTTGTTGGTTGCCCCCTGGAGACCTGACCTGCTCTGGTTCACAGGGAAACAGATGCCCAACAGCAAGCTGTGTCACATTTTAAACACGTGTAGCCTGTTGTTAGATGGTGAACTTTCAGCGGCACGTAGCCGCATCTTTATGGAATGACTAGCAAACTAAAACCGTCCTACTCGGAGTTTAATGCTCTCGTGTCGTCAAGGGCTTGTGTGTCTGTGTTTACAGGATACCAACTGGGACAAGGACACCAGCCAGGAACTTAGAGAAGGATTTGCTACAGATTATCAATCTGGAAAGGGTGGAAAACTTTGACATTTTTTTGTTTTTCATATGTGGAAAATCACCCCAAGGTAAGAAATCAATCTGAGAATCTGCAGGCCTCAGTTTGCATGTTAAATCTTAAAAAGTAATTTAGAACAACTAGAAAAAGTCTGAACAAGAAACAAGAACAAAAAGTCTGAACAAGTCTGAACAAGGACCAGTTATTTGGAAAGATTATTAGGAGAAGAAGCCCCAATTTGAAAACAATGTCATTTGGACAGATGTTTTTTACAACACCAGACCACCAAACAGCAAAACAGGACAAACCAAATGTGCTCGGTGGTGGAGGAGTGATGATTTGTTTCTCACCAGGAATTTCTCTGGATGTTTTCCTGGTGGCTGACAGGATGATGTTTCCAAACACAGTAGCATCAAAATGACTGTAAAAAACAAAGGGTGAAGGCTGAAACAATTCATCAACTAATTTAGTAATCGATTAATTATTAACTGAAGTATACAGATTTTTTAAAGACCCATTTGTTAAAAAAAACATAATCATAGCAGTAATTAAGGCAAAACTGTACGTTAAATATACATTTCACATATAAGATAAAAACACCATTGTTTATGAATATATTTTACCCAAAACTCCTCCAGTGGCTTTTTATAATCACCCAGGTCATATTCACTAATGCTATCTTATAGTATTTTCGGCCAAAAATGTTTGATTTCTTAATTTAAAAACATAATTTATTACCATCTTGTAGTGAGAAATCTGCAGAATATGCCATTGTTTTTTTTGGTCAATCATCAGAATAATCAGTAGATTAAAATAATCATTAATTGCAGCCGTAGATGTTACAGTGACCCAGTTAAAGTCCAGACTTCAGCTTAAGTGAAACATTGAGAAATGTTGAGATGACAACTAAGCCAAATAAGCTGAAACAACATATTGTGATGAAGTGCCTCAGTGGTTCATGCAGTCACGGAAACCTGAAACGAAAACCGCAGCTCTGCGTGTTTTTCTTGCGATCCGTTCCCTCCTCTCCGTACCACAGCAACTGTTTCAGCTCCCGCTTTGATCAGCTCTGAATGGTTCGGCCCCCCGAGTCCCTCTGGCCTCACAGCTTCCACAGGAGCAATACCCCTTCAGCATCTGTCTGCTACCCATCCAGACGCAAGGAGATACGGGATGCCTCCATCCTCCAGCCGCCGACCTGCACCTGGCTCAGATACTTGAAAGATCCTATCATTTATGAATGACTTTATTTATAAACAAGGTCCAAAGCGCTCACTCTCTCACTGCTGCTCCTGGTTTTTTGCATTTAAGTGGTTCCCTGGCTCCCTGGTGGCCTTCTTTGGAGATTGCAAAGTGAGCTGGGGTATAGATAGCAGCATGATAGGGATGTGTTTGGATGGTTATACACCAGAGGAAGTTGAGTTGATGGAAAATGTTTTATTTTTTTCCCCCTCCTCAATTCTCTCATATGTCTGAGCAGGAGCTGACTGGATATTCATTTTCCGTCTTTCATATCAGACAGACAGCTGTGGACAGAGGAGAAGCTGTCACAGTGTTATTACAAGTTTAATGAAAACCTTCAAGTTGAGATACAAGTTTTGAAAGATGAATATGAGGTTGATAGAGGAGTAGGAGTGGATGAAAAGGCTGTGATTGCCTTCTTCAGGAATGTACAGATGAAGTTAAAATTCTGCGGGTGTGGAGAGCTTTTTCTGCAAAGCCAGGAGTGCTTTGAAGTGATGACAGTTGACTTGGTGAGCTCCCAAATAAAGTAAAACTCATGCTTCAAAATAAAACTTTGTGCAGGTTGTCTTAGTGTTTAGTAGTTGGTGTCACGGATGTCAAGCAGATGATTTGCAGAAAAAACAGGGAAACGATTTCAAGTAAGACATGGACTCCCTTATCTGCCATTTTGCACCGCACATTTGAAGTATTTTCTAAAGTGTAAAGTCATTTTTAAAAGAGACCTCAAAGCTTTTTGCTGTTTTATGGTTCTTTCACTTATGGATGAACTTTGAAAAAATGGATGCCTTTGCAAAAATAATGTCCAGGTGCTAAGCTGCCAAAGAGAAGAGCAGAATTGATTGTTGGATATACGTCAGCTTCCAGTGAAGCATCCCTGCTTTTGATTTTGATGAGAAAAGAAAGATGGATGTGAATGAAAATGGATTTTCGTTTATAATATCTTTGGGAGAGAGCAGAAGGTTCTTAAAGTTTAAAATTTTTAAAGTTCAGTCTGTTCAGGAGAGAAATGTGAAACATGAAACAAAATGGGTAAATAAGCTTCTTTAAACAATGTAACCACAAGAGAGGAATGGCTTGGCAAAATTAAGTGAAGAAACCTGACATCCTTGCGTGCAATTAGGAAGCAAATTTTGGATTACATGCCATCCAAAGAAGACTGCTGCATCAATTTGTGTTATCAATTGATCTGATCGGATCATCAGCGGGATGATGAGTCCATGAAGCTGTAGACTGCTAGTATTTCAGATAAAGTCAATTTATTTGCTTTCCAACAAGCTCAAGTTGAAGTGACGACTAATGTCGATCATAACTTCACAGTTGGGTCATTTCAGAAAACGCCAACTAATCCCTTACGTTAAGGCTCAGGATGGGCGAAAATGCCTCTTTACGAGGGATCCAAGGTGAAACACAATGATGACCAAAAAGAACATAAACATACATTTCACATTTGCCCAAAAAACCCATCTTGCTGACTGCCAAGACTCTGACTGATGAGACAGAGGAGGACTCTTTAGAAAATTTTCATACCATTACCTCTTGAAATAACACAAACAGTATTTTTCAAACCAACACTCAGACTGACTTGAGTTGATTTGCATGGTCACTTCCTGGTCAACGTCCCGCTGAAGTAGGAAAATTGTACAAAGGAGATTGAATGTTTAATGTTCGTACCCAGTTTTTACTGTTAACTGGATTACAATGTTATAAAAATGATTATAAATTAACTCCAGCACCAGCAGCAGTTAAGTAGAAGAATTTGGTGAAACCCCTTTGGGAACCAAACCTTTAAACCCAGTGATCTATTTTGTTTGCACTTCCTTTCATCTTCTTTGGTTGTTTGGCGGTACTTGGGTAACAAAGTTAGCTGGCTCTACTATTCAGTCTTCTGTTTGGCTCAACTTTTCTACAATATGTTGGATTGATTTTGTGTCTTGTAAACAATTTCTGTGTTGATTTCTCCAATGTTTTTGAAAGAGAAACAGTCCCACAGCACCACTGATCCTCCACCATACCAAACAATAGGCAAGAAAGATTTTTACGCACCTTGCTTGTAAGTCTCGTTCCAGCTGAAAAGCCGGTAGCATAAGTTATTTATTTTATGATTTTTAACTCTGCTTTCCCACGGGGTTTGAATTTACTTGATATGAATGCTAATGAATGATCTGCCACACTTTAAAAGAGGAAGGTGATTAAATAAGCCACCTCTCTTATTACTGCTTATTGCAGGCAAACCTTATCCAATCATCCTCACATGGCTGCTGGTAAATGTCATGTTGAAGGCAGGAGGAGGAAGAGCAGGAATCAAATCATCTTAAGGGTTTAGCTCTTAATTAAAATCTAGCTTTTAATTCCACTCTGATTGATTATAGCAACTATTACATTACACCGAATTGTGGAACGCACGTTTCTGTGGGTCAGTTAAAATATCCGGACTTAACTTTTATAAAGTCATATGTAAGATTCTTAAGTGACAATTAGATTACAGTCTGTTTTCAAAAGATTGCACAGGGTACAAAAGTCAACCGATTCCTCGGTCAGTTCTGTGACCGTCTGACCGTGTTTATCTTTGATTCAATTTTACTTCACTTTTATGTGTGCTCCTTTGAAGCTCTGTCTCCTCTGATCTGATCTGATCTGATCTGATTTGCACTGGATTGTGTAACATCCTTCCTTTCTTCACAGAAACGGCTGCAGTTTCTCCAAGGGGCTCTTCTTATTTCACATGCTTGAGCCAAACGGACAAAACCGAAACTGTGTGCGTCTGGAACCATGTCCGCTCCAAAAACAAGATTTAATTCGATCGACTGTTGTCTGAAATTGCCAAACTTACAGAACAAGAATAAAGAGCGGACAAAACTCTTTTCTTCACACACATCCTGCAGAACGCAAACAATTATTTACAGTCACCTGCTTTTTTTCCAGTGAATTGCCTGCGAATGTTTGCAGTGCGGCAACAAAGACGATGCGCATCTCTGAGGAATAAAGGTTGTCACTGTTCAGGCTGCCACACATCTTTTCAGTTCCAAGCAGCTCGAATAAGTCGAGCAAAGCTAGAGAATGAATGTGCATTTAGATCATCAGAAGACGTGTGTGTGACAAAGAAGCTCAGTGATCTTTGAAAGCAAAGCTCAGCATGAACTAGAACCTGAGACAGACACAGAGATCAGACAGCGACGGATGAAATGCGTAGCTGCTACTCTGGTGGGATGAGTGTGTGTGTGTGTGTGTGTGTGTGTGTGTGTGTGTGTGTGTGTGTGTGTGTGTGTGTGTGTGTGTGTGTGTGTAATAATGAAGGAGATGCTGGAGTTGAGGGAATCTGAGAGCAGACACTCTTCCATGTCTATTCCACTGAGGCGTCTGGGATGCAGGCGGCCATGATGCTCCGTCTCCTACCTCAACACTGAGTGCTACTCCATAAACCTGCAACGGGACAACAGTCATGAGCATTAAATCAGCTTAGAACCATAAAAGGTGCTTGATGCCCTTCAAAGGCTGCACAGTCTACAAAGGAAAACTGCTGCTTTGATCAATATCTCTCATGCAAAGGCTGCAGACATGGAAGGTTAATGGACATTTAACCTCGTGTCGCTTTCCCTGCCTAGTCTGCCTGCTAATGCTTTTGAAATCTTGAGACAGCCATAATCAACAGCTCAGCCTTTTTTGCGCTTGTGTGTGAGCAGAAACGTAGTGTGTGTCTGTGTGTGTGAGAGACTGGAAGAGCAATAAAAGCATAGAAGCTCCAGTTCTCGGCCGAGGCCAGCTGAGGTAGCTTCATTACACGTCTAATAAGGATACTTCTCTGAGCTGAGTTTATTTTCTGACAGCCTCAAGCTCCTAGTGTAAAGGAGTGTAAAACGGCAACAGTGTGTGTTAGTCAGAACTGTATGTTTCTTGCACTTTAAAAGACTGAATAAACTTTTGACGCGTTCGTCTTATGAACTCTGCAGTTTTGAAACAACCAGCGTTTTGACTCTTCCTTTAATGAAATCATATTTCCCAGCCTTCTGCAACTGAAGCCATTTTTAGCTCAAGCAATTACAGTTAAATCCAGTTCCAAGCAATTAAAACACAATCCCATCACAGTGCAGCTGCTGCTCAGTCCAGCTGACCTGCAAACATCATCCAGTTACTTTGGAGGTGCAATTTAGTTCACTTATCAAACAACTCAAATTCAGTGCAAAATAGAATTCAGTCAAGTTAATATGCATTTTAATCATGTATAAATGCAATTCAGTTCAGTTTTAATGAAGTTGCAAATGAGTCTAATTCTATTGTAATTGGCCGATTGGAATCCTGTTACAGTACAGGTTATAATGCAAACACAACTCAGTCCAGTTATTATGCAAAATGGGTAAATATCTCAAGTGCAATTAGAATAAAGTAGTCTACAAAACATTTACATATTATTGTAAATTCAAATGTGATTTTTAAAGGCGGTTAAAGAAATATTTAAATTTCAATCTGAGAAACATTTGACTGTTAGACAAATGACAAATTGGGACCAGAAATCCTTGGAAAATGCTTGAATTTTAGTAATCTTACACTAAAAGACCTGCTTGGATATTTCATTTCTAATTTTAAAGTGAAGCTATAGTCATTTCCTTTTCTAAAGAGGAAGTATTTTTGATTTAAGCTCCTACTGCTACTTTGTGATGAACAGTTTGCATGAATTGAAGGACAGATTTGCTTCCCAAAGTTTTTGCACATCCACCCAGGCAGGTTCTGCTTCATTCTGAAGTGTGAACTGACAATTTTTGTGCTGGTAATAAGGTCAGGGGCTTTTAAACTAAACAATATTGGTTTCTGGAGGCCTTGACATTGTACGATAAAATTTTATGCAGCCCATCTTTCACATAATGAAACACATGCTGGTTTTATTGGAAAGGCCTTGCACCGGGGTCAAAGTAAATCCACCTCATCTCCAAAAGGTGCCTCAGCAAGTTTTACCTCAAACTGTTTACCGTAGTTTGAGGCAAAACGTTTACGGGAAAAAAGAAAAAAAAAGCCACAGTGGTTCAGAACCTGTGAAAAAGAGGAGCAGCGACTGAAGTCACTTCCTTTTCCAGAGCGTCCTCTAATCACCGAGGCAGCGGCGTGCCGCCAGAGCCCCGTCGCCTCTCCGCTCTCCTCCTCCTCCTAACTTCCTTTTAATGCCTCACAATGAAACCATTTGCCTCCCTGCAGGTTGCTATGACACTCTACCGGCACAACTTGAAATGCCTCCCCTTAACTTTGAAGGTGGATTTGGAGAGGGATACAGTGGCGGTAGAAGAACAGAGATCAAGTGGCTTGCTGTTGTCGATGGCCCAAGCATTTTTCAGACATTTACCGAGGTTTTTTTTTTTAGAGGTTCTTGATGGCCTAATGAAGATTTCCATTGCATGAGCTCAACGCTGGTTTGATGGTTTCCTTCTTGGTTACGAAGTGTTGGAAGGACATAAACTATGCTTTGAGGTTACAGAGTAATGCAGTGAGACGGGCGAGGCTTCGTAAAGTAACGACACACACTCTGCCTCCCCAATCAAATGCCTCACTTCAGTTTTACTGTCTTGTTTGTTTTATTGTCTGTTCTTGCATAGCCAGAATATCCCTAAGGGGCTGTTCAATGCGCAGTTAGAGCGTCTGTCAAGTTTCAGACAGGTTGTCCTTATAGAGGGGAGTCCGTTTCTCAGGAGACAAAAAGCGTAAACGAACTCCTACCGCAAACCCTCAGGCCTTATTGAGGTACTATGCGAAGTTCCAGTCCAGCTCAGCATCCTACGGTTTATTCTCACCGCTTGGATGAAGCCCAACTGATGGGTGATGTTTTCCTCCCTCTTCTGTCACCTCCTCTCCGCAAATACGTCTGCAGCTCGACTCTTTCTGAAAGGGAGAGAAGATTGCACGCGTTAAATCAAGCGAACGCAGACTTTTTTTTTTCTTTTCTGAGGGATGTTTTATGCTTTCTCTTGGCACGCTATGGCAGGGTGGCTCCCTCCTTGCCAGGCATGATGGTTTTTAATGGCCCCTGCCAGGGTGTTTGCTCCTTCCTCCTCGCCCTGCTCCTGCCACATCCATCTCAACCTGCCCCCGTCTTAAATTCAATTGACCTTTTGTTCCACCTCACATTGAATGGGCTCAAACCAGCTTCACCAAGACTTTTTTTTTAATGTAATCTGTCCTACCGAGTCCAAAGCTTTCTTTTTCTGTCCATGCAGCCGCTCATCCTTTCCTCCATTCTCCTTTTTGCCTGGTCAGGGTCTCTTTTTGCTGCTTTCCTCTGTTGTTTGTTCCCGTGGTTGTTACGGTGATTGCTGTACTTTATTTGCACCTCTTCAACTTGCTTCAAACACTGCAATTTGCTCATCCCTCAGTGTACTTCTGTGGGCTTTTTTTTCATAAAGTGCTGATGTAGCCTTGCTGTCACTCAGGACAGAAATGAGCTCTGCATTGGTTTGGCTTGACAAGACTTGTCGGGTGAATTACCTGCCAGTCATTTTCAGCAAATTCGCCCCAATGGGCTCAATTCAGGTTCTTATTACATGCTCATTTCAAACGAGTACAGTTGTCTCATCTTTGCTTCATTTGACATTTCCTCAACTTTCTCTGGATTCTGCTTTACCTCTACAGCTGCTTCTCTTGCTGTTGTCAGTCTTTAAATCTTTTTTTACCTCATTCCACCCCAAGTACTCACGTTCTTTTCTTCCCCAACTCCATACCTTAATAGAGGTCTGCAAGTGCGTGATACATATTAAAGACAAATTTTCACAGCTACAGCACTTCAAGTGAGACCGGAACCAATCAGGGGCTGCTGTCATACAATGTGAGGTTTGCTGACTGTTGGACTTTCATGCGATTGGTTTCTTTTGGCTGTTAGTCTGCAGTCTCAGCAGTACAGAAAAGAGGCAATCTGGAGGTAATGAGATCGAGAGTGGATTTCCTGAAACCGTCCTGTAATATTTAGCCTAACTCACTGTAAAAACAGTATCTGAGTAGTTTTTAAATGCTTCTCTGTGACAACATGAAATGTTTAAAACTGTTTTATTAAGTTGTTTTCACTTTACAGTCATCAAAATGAATTGTAAAAACAGTTTTAAAGAGGAAAATCAAGCATTCAACAATAGGGATGCAAGTTATTGATTAATGAGTTACTCTAAAGTTAATCGATCGACTTACGATTAATTCATAGGTGGCAAGTCTTAAAATCTGAGTCAAGGGTGCCAACTAACTTAAAGAGCAAAATATTTAACCATAGGCTACGCTGAATTAAAAACAGACGTTATTAAATGATTATTTATGTGTCAGTTGTACTAAATACTGACTGAACAAACAGAAAAAAATGTGGCTTTATATTAGACAATAACAAAAAAATACAAACCTATTCGATTAGATTACTGAATAGAAAAATAAAATATAAAAAGGATAAAATATGAATAACACTTAAGTTAATTAGCAGCTATATCAATACATTTAAGTATATTCTGTAGTTGCTCTCGCAGTAATAAAACTTGACTCCAGTAATAAAACTTGACTTCATTTTGAGGGCATAAAACTCACCCTCAAAATGAACTGTGCTTATTGGCTTTATGTATTTTTTTCCCCATCACATTATTTTTTTTTCATAACACTTTCATTAGATCCTCACCTTTGTAGCACATAAGTAATTTTTGAATGGAAAGTTAGTCTCGTCCCACATCTGACTCCCCACATAGGACCGTATCTCTTTCCTGTTCTGACATGGTTCCGCCATCTTATACCAAGGACTGTGGTTAAGGATTACCATCGGCGCCCTCTGCTGGATGGCGGCCAAAGTACAACACTAAAAGAATGTCTAAGCAGACGTTATTAATCAAGTTGGACTAATTTTTATCTAATTAATCATTAATAGACAATTATTTGTAAGGAAATTAAGTGTCACAATTAACCCAAACTGACAATTAAAATAGTTCTGGCTGTAATCAGAAATCCAGCTATGTGGCTAAACGTAGTTGTTTCACGATTTAATTAAGTTTTTCACTGCACCATGTTGGTTTTTTCACTTTTTTCTGCAGTAAATAAAATCCTCATTTGAAAACAGTTTTTTTTCACTCAGTTTTTTTAATTGAATTTTAAATTGTTTAATAATCTGGATCATTTAAGTGTGACACTGAAAAAAAACTCCTAATTTTCACAGCACAACCTTTTTAACAAAGGGTTTTGTTTAATCCACAGTATGAAAAAAACATTCCAAGTTATTATTGCCAGCTGAAGTGTGGCGTAAACTAATGCTTTTTGGTATTCAGTGCATTTGTAGCCCAAGATGACAAAGTGCAATAAGGCGAGAAATGAATTCAGAATTAAACTGCGACTCTTATTTATTCATTCAGTGATTTTGCAACAGATGCTCTGATCTACTGTCCAGCTGTCACTGCAGGACAGCTGGATAAATGACGAGGGGATGCAGGTTGTGTGCAGCTTTTGTCATTGTGTCATTCCATCGCTGACAAAAAGGACCCAGCAATGCTAAAAACAACAGTTTCTTTTGTGCAGACTCAATTTACCTCACGAAACAAAGGCACAAGTGATTTCCTGTATTGTGCGAATCTTTCAGCCTAAATAACATTAGGGGAATAAATATAGTAGTCAAGATTTTCAGCTTACTGACGTGTGCAAATATTTGATTTGATTTGATTTACTAATTTCCCTGCATTCCAAGGGGTGTAAAATGGGAACATTTGTAGCAAACAACTGCTTCTTTGTGCCCTGAAGTGCAGTCGTGGACATCAAGCCCTTGTCAAGTCCTAATGGCGGGGAGGGGGTGGAGGGTTCCCTCCACAGCCGCAGCCACATTCCTACGATTGCACAGATATTTTTACAAGTCTCCTAATGAGAGCTGGGTCGCATAACCGAGAAATCTGTGGCTGTACATGTCTCTTTAAACTTGATCAAGGCGCAATAATAAAACTCAAGAGTTAGGAAAATGCAGAAGTGGATTACACAAACTTATTAGAAAATGTGCGATTTGAAAGAACAAACAAAGGTTTTTTAGCGAAAACCAGTGACGGATGAGCGTTTACATCAACCTCTCAAAAGCCATTTTGAGATGAGTTTGGTTAAATCTCCAATCAGCCTTCTAAGATTCAGTTTTGTGTGTGTAATTCTCTGAGCTGCCCCTCTCATGTGATAAGAAGAGGTCACAGCTGTTTGGAAAACCCAAGAGGAAACTACACTAAAATATGCACGCATAACTGTGAAGATCAGGACTCATTTGCATCTGCAGAGTGTGTTCCAGTGCATGGTGCTGTGAATGCTTTCATGTGTTTTGCATGTACTAATGACCTTTCAGTCACCTCTCAGGAAATTTGTCAGGACGAGCCAAGTCACTGATATAAAACAACCTTGTGGGGTTAAATCTGGTTCATTCCAAATTTGCCATGACCTTATACTATGTGTCGATGCGTGTCCACAGGTTCCTCTTATTACGACAACGTAAGACCGCTGGCGTACCCCGATTCTGACGCTGTCCTCATCTGCTTCGACATCAGCCGACCAGAAACACTGGACAGTGTCATTAAAAAGGTCAGTGTTTTTATTTCTATTCTCAAGCGCTTTACATCAGCACTTAATATGTGCTTATGGAGGAAAAGCAACCAGAAAATCCACCCGATCAGCATCTCGTAATGACGGATTTCTGTGCCAGCAGCTTTTCATGCTCCAACAGTTGATCAAATGAGAGGCTACAGCCTCCCGTTCTTTTCTTTCATCAAAATGTCCACGGATACTTGACCCGCATCGCCTTAAGAAATAAAAGGTCAATGTGAAGAATGAGAAGGGAGGCTCTGCAGTCGGGTGGCTTCGAGAAATATGTTTAGAATGCAAATCAGTCCGCCATATCCAGTGGGTTGCTTCAGAGACTGCTACTACAAACTGAGCTTTCAGAATTTCAAATTTAAGTTTAGCTAAACAGCTGTCCGGACGTGAGGGCTAAATGTTAAAATTCATTGCAGTGCGAGTGATGGAGGGGTGGAGTTTCCCCCTTGTGGTTTGTGAACCTTTTACAGCCAGTGGGCCACAAATGGAGAAATATCTGAGGTGTTTAAATTACCAACTTGATGAGTTTTCTGTGCTTGCATGTCTATCATGTGAACCGGGGCTTTTTCTTTTTACTGGCTTCGCATCTTGAATCCATGTGAGTGTGTTCGCCTTTAAATTACACACTTTGCAGACTAAAGACTTTCCCACAGCTCCCCTGTTGACGTGTTTAGAGGTCTGTGGGGAGCTGGTAAAATTCCCTTGAAGTCTTTGCAGGTCTAACCCTTGACGGCGAATCTCGGTGGCCTCTTTCAACAACGGGGAGCATCGCCTGCTTCTCGTTTTAACTTTTTTTCTTTTTTCCCAGGAATTAGTTCACAGGAGGGGCTGCCGTGACCCCTGGCCCCTCGTTGTCACCCCGGTAATCCCCGAAACTCAGGGGGCGCATGGAAAACCTGTCGCGCAATCCGCATCCCAAATTAGACTCTTGACCTGCAGAAGCCAGGAGGCCTTAGAGGTCGCTGGATGACAGCTGGGGGAGGAGAGAGGGTTAAACAATCAAAGCTTTTGACTGGGCCACATCAACAGAATAGGGGCCCGTTTGGAAGGTTAAAGGTGGCGCTAAGCGTGAAGGATGAACGGACACCGTGACATTTTGCACGCGGCAGGCGGTAAAACTCTGAGCCTCCTTGTATTTGGGTCGCCGGGAAGAGAGACGGTGTTGGTTGAGCCGTGTCTCAGAGTGACATTTAATCTTGAAGCGAGTTTAGAAGGGAGACACCTAGACCTTTTTCTGAGGAGAACCTGAAATAGAGGTGTTGATGGAGAATGCATGAGGAATGTGTAATGTTTTCTAGGTAGCAGGGGCGGATCTAGAAAAATATTTATGGGGTGGCAAGAGGGTGGCAGGGACTTTTTCAGGGGTGAAAAAGTCCCCTGAAAAAA
>CAEGAF010012798.1:0-23738 GCA_903067075.1 Micropoecilia bifurca
TAGGGAGACCAAATTCATTTTTTATCTGTTGAAAGGTTTTGAAATTTCCCTCTTTGATTAATTGATGGATATAAGATAGTCCATAATTAGACCAGTTTTTGAATCCAGTATTTAAATTGTTTGGTGCAAATGTCTTCATGAAGCCTATACTTGATATATTCCTTATCATTCTTAAAAAGTCTTAAGTTTCTGTGTCTAAAATTAAATGTTTTCATTTAATTAAAAAAATGTAATCTTGTTTGTTTTTATTCTATATTTGTGTCTGGGCTAAATTAAAAGAAACACACAAAACACACAGACTCAAAAAACCGATAGAAATTCAAATTCTGAAATACTTTGATCCGAAAGGATCCAATCGAAAGACACGACCAGCTTAGACAACATCCATTTCCAGATGCTTGTCCTATTCAAATAGCAGAGTAACAACTGTGATTCACAGAAACAATTCAAGTAACAAAAAACAACATTTTCCATTAAGTTTCAATTACTTATATGGCTCATACAACAGGTCTTTAATTTATGTATCTAAAATTAAGCCTTAAATTCTAAAAAAAAAATCTAAGTTGGTTTTAAATTTGTCTTAAATGTTTTAGTGGCAGGACAATTGAATCTTGTATATTCTATGTATTTTCCTTTTTGTTTATGTTTGTGTCTTCACTGGGCTTAATAAGAGGAGACAAAAAAAGCATACAAACTCAAATAAACAGAAGCAGCCACTGCTAACTAGCCACTAACATACCCTTTGCTAGCTAGCTTTTTTGCGTCTATCGTGGGTAATTGTAAATTTATCAAAAGTTGGCTGGACGACGTTCGTCTTTACTATTGGCTCACTTGTGTTGCCGACCCGTGCGCACAAAAACCTGGCACTACTACTGCGTGAAACAAAATTTCTTTTGCAAATTTCTGCTGCGATACAGGTCTTAAATTTAATTCAAAATAGTCTTAAAAAGGTCTTAAATTTGAGTGCTCAAAGTCTGCAGAACTGCTTCCTTTGCATGTGCATCTTCTGAAGGGACGACGGCGTTTATTTGAACCAAACTGCGACTCATTGCAGGAAAGCCTCTCCAGCTCCACCTGCAGGCCTGCGACGTCAAGAGCAAAGAGGAGAAGTCGGGACCGGAGAACATGCTCACAGAGTCTTCCACTGGAGATGGTACAGCAGCACCAAACTCAGTCTGGAAATGAAGGAACATGCGCTCACGTGTCAGCGGGGTGTTTCTGTCTTTTTTTTTGTTTGTCCAGGTTTCCTCACAGAAAGCGGCAGGAAGAAAGCCAGCGTCATCCTGTCCACGGAGGACCAAAGCAACTTCCAGGTCACGCAGATGAAGATCAAAGTAAGACGGCACCGTTTCACACGTTTAATAAGAGAGCTGAAGACATTTCAGTCAATCAGTCATTTTATTCACTAACTCATTAATTCACAAACACGTTTTCTTATAGCACGTAATCGCTTTCCTGCTTTAAACATAAATAATAGCATTTTTAAATTAACTAAATCTCCGGGCGTCGAGGTATTTGACTGAAATACCACTTTTATATGAAAGTCTCATATCTCGTGATTGGGTGTTGATTATTTTTTTGCATTGTCGATGTGATCAGGTGCGAAAAGGAGCGATCGGCGCCAAGTGTGGCTTGGTGTTTGCGTACATGGAGGAGGAATCTTTTGATGCAGAGAAACATTTCAAGAGGTTTAAAAAGTACGACTCGTGGAACTACAAGGACTACAAAGAGTTTGTACAGGACAGGTGAGGATTTATTTTTCTTTTTCTTTTTAATTTTACGAAACTATTCACAACTATCTAAAATTTTGCATATTATTAACACAAGTTTAAATGATTCAAAAGGGAATTGAATGTGAAAAGCTGTTGCGTAATTGTGAAGCTGAAGTAAAGTATGTGGTTTTGAGAGTTATTTGCAAGAAAATGTGTGAAAAGTGTGGTGTGCTTTTTTTACCTCCTTATTCTGACACAACTAAATAACACTTAATTAGTCACACAGTCAACCTCTGTGTGAGTAGTAGTTGATCACAATCAGTCCAAATGTTCATATTGATGCAGCCCTAATTTTTTTTTTTTTGTGAAATATATTTTGATAACTTTGCAGCAGTACAGCAAACTTTAAATCCACCAATTGCTTCATAAGCTTCGTCAAACATGTAAAAAACCCCACAACTTTAATTTGTTCAGTCAGTGCAAGTAGGAGTATAAAAGCCAATGTAAAATAAGTAATGAAGAAACGTACAAAAAATAATTGGCAACAATAGTTGACTGACTGTGGTTCGTCTTCAAAATGTCTTTCCCAGACTCATTAATGTCAGTGACTTTGTCTTTCTGTTTTATTTGACGTTCTATACTATATCTTTCTATTTTAGATCTTTCCTCCACCAGATATTCTATTTAAATTATTTGTATGTACATATATCTTATTAAATATCTCACTACATGATTTAGTATACTTAATAGATTCATCACGGAATACCCAGGCTTGGGTTTGGCTTGTGAAATTGAGTTCAATTTTCTAGGAAATGTAGTTTTATCAAAGTTAATTCATGATTTAACAAAGAATCAATTGTTTTCCCAGAGGAACAGGACGATGTGGGTAGCTTTTTTTTTTTTTCCCCTGAATGAATGAAATTATTGTTTGAAAGTCACTTTTTATGTTTACTCGTGTTGTTTCTGTCTGCTATTAAAAAAATTTCACAATCTGTGTGACAAAATAATGCAAGAAGAAAATAAACCTGTTAGGAGGCAAACACTTTGTCACACCGCCATTTGTCCCTTAATGCCATGAGTGCTTCGTGGGAGGTCTGTGTAGTTTATTGCCTTTAAGTCTCTGTCACGTTACCTGCAGCGGGAAGCTGTCGGCACAGAGTGAGGATGAGCCGATTGGCTGGTTTGAACTTGAAGAGGACTGGAATGATGTGGAGATCAAGCTGCAGCAGTGTCGCGTTGCTAAGGTACCGGCCAGTCCGTTCGCTGATACCGTTTAAACCCTTTTATTTACTTTTTCTGTTTCCTCCCAACTTCTTTTCTCTTAGTTAATCCTATTTTTGCACTGGTTTGCATAGATTGGCTGTGTTATACCTAAGCTTGTTAGTCAATGAATGATTCAAAAATTTCCATTCTGATTTTTTTTAAGAGCAGTTTTTCTTACAGATTTCATTATTCATTTTATGTGTGGTTTTATTTCCTTTTTGTTGCTTTTGGTTGCTGTATTTTATTTTGGATATTTAAAATGTCTTCCAGTTCCAACCTTTATTAGTCTTTGACTTGCATTGTTCTACCCCCACCATTATATCAGTTGAAAATGGTGTCGAAACGATAATGTTATCGTTTATTGCAATCCTTCCTGGGACAATTCCAGAATTTGTTATCGTTTCAGACTTGGTAGCATCAACATCTCATTGTTTTGTCTTCTCAGTTCCTGATGGTGAAGTTCCTCTGCACCAGGCAGGACTCGGCCGAGCGACTAGGCGTGCAGAACCTCAGCTTCAGTGGCTACCTGTGCCCCGGAACAGAGAGGCTCGTCGACCTGGACGACCTCGGCGGACAGGAAGACGGCCTTGACCAAAATGGAGTCACGGGCCTTTGTCTTCTCAATAAAACCCTTTTCTTCGTACAGCAGCTCACACGAGACATGGTAACATAGCACCGCCTGCTGGATTTAAGTCACGTTTTTGGGTATAATCGATCTTCACTGTATTATAAACGGAGCATCCGTCCTTTGGAAATCATTTTTTAGAGATGTGAAATTGAAAGAGGAAGGAGGTTTTCCTCGGAAAATGTTTGAAAGACTTCCAGGAAGGCTGGACGGCTATTGATCCGGACCACTTTAAAAGAAAGTCGTCTGAGTCGTTGGAGAGACGAATCAAAGCGTTCAGGGATGACTCAACACTTCTGAACAACAATGTCTATTCATGAGAAATCTCCTCAGTTTCCACAAAGAAACACTAAGAACAAATCCAAAGAGAAATATGTTTGTTTTATTCTAGCTAACATAGCATGTAATTGAGTCAGAATGTGTGATTTCCCTTCCTCTGTGCTCATTTATTTACTCATGTTCAGTCCCTCTGCCCCCTCTGGTGGCTTTGAGGAGACACTGCAGACTTTCTACTCGTTTGAACCGATTGACTCAACTGTGTTCGCTTGTGTCTGCAGGATGCCTCACACTTCAAGCAGAAGTATCTTCTGGACTTCAGTGGTCTCAGCCTTAACCTTTTTTGGAACTTTTACAATAAACTCAGGGAGATGTGAGTAATCAGATTACTTCTGCTGCTTATTTGCTCACCGATTTTTGCAAGGTTCTCGCCTGCTGGCACGTCGGACGCTGCTTTTAAGCCATCAGTTGTCATACAATCTGCAGCTAAACAAAATTCCTCCTAACATCAACATGTGAAAAGCTTCGCCCTTTCTGCTTGACTTTACATCAAAATGTATGCATTTCATGTGCAGTCTTGGTTTTATTGTTGCTCCGACTGCGTTTTTCAGCAAATTAATCGTTTCAGTCCGACGCCGTCAGAGTAAGAGTGTTGGGCTCTTAGCTGTTGGTTGTTGCTCTCCGTGTTGCAGTGAGGGAGAGGAGGTGTTGAAGAGCAGAGTCCTCCTGCTCCAGTTGATGCAGAACTGTTTCCCCATGCTGCCCAACCCGACCGAGCTCCAGGACGCAGAGGAGAATAAAAGACCAGAAGAATGTGCCTCTGCAGCAGCAGCAGCAGCAGGTCCATCTGCATCCAGCAGTGGAGATTCTCAAAGCGTCTCCACTCAGGCTGTGTCGGAGCTCTACACTCACCTCTGTCACGGTAAGAACAAGAGTCAAAGTCATGCAGTAGCGGGTCGTCAGGGTCGGCGGAGTTTCACAGACATGATTCTTGTGTTTCAGTTGTGGACAGTCCAGAAGGAGAGACTGTAATGGAGACCATTTTGCACAAGGAAGCGGTTAAGGCCATTCTGAACGGAGCTGCTGTTTTCTTCCCCGATAAACTCAACAGGCGGGACAAGCTCTTCCACATGATGGCGAGTTTCACAGCCTTTTTCCGTCTTAATGCAGCTAAAATTGGAATTTAAAAAATAAAAAATCCTGCTTAATTCCTTTTAACTGCGTTCTAGCAGAAATTAAACTCCTATAATATATAAACCTATTTACAAAGCGCTATTTATTACTGATTGGTATTTATGTAGCAGGTGTAATAATCCTAATCTGCTGTCTTTACAGAAAAACATCACTGAAGATGATCAGCCAGAGTCAGTGAAGGTGATGTTCGAGTCTCTTTGTAATTATTTCAGGTAAGAACGCGTATCCAGACACACCTGTATGTATTTTACTCACACATGAGATGATATCAGCAACAGATGTGCTGTCTTTGCACAGTAACCAGGATCCAAGCGGCCTTCTCCTGCTTCCCCCCAAAGGAGCGCCGTCAGACTTCGACATCAGCCCCATACTGGTAGTCATGGAGACGTTGCTACTCGTCGCATCGAGAGAGGTGACTTAAGACTTTCGTTACTCATTTTGAAAGTTCTTCTGCATCAAATCGAACATTCCTTAACGGACATTTGGTCTTTCAGTGTGAGGTGATGATGGTGGATGGGAAGACCGGAGCCAGCAGGAAGGTGTTGCTGTCTCTGTTCTGGGCTCTGCAGGGCAGCCTGCTGTCCTGGTGCTACCTGCAGCTCAAAGGGGGAACGTCCACACCCACTGCATGTGACCTGGCCAGAGACATCCTTCTAAGATGTGAGCCATTTTAATTGCGCTCTGCGCTTTTGAAACGAGACGGCTTCGTTTAATTTCCAACGCAGTGCTGTACAAACTGATTCATAGAGGAACAATAATGAGCGCTGCTTGTTCTTAAGGGTGTGCAGTAAAATCTAATCAGAATAATAAATGATTTATTTAATGTAAGAGAAAATTCATGTATCTCAAATTAAGGTCTTAAAATGTCTTAAATGTGTTTAAAAGATGTCTATAGTTAATCCCATCAGTATAATTTCTTCCTTAATAGTTGTCCATATGTATGTGTGCTTGTGTATGTATAGATACATACGATTAATTTATTTTTTGTACATTTCTGTTGTGATAGAAGTCTTAAATTGCATTCATAATGGTCTTAAAGTCTTATGGTGCCTTCACACAAAACGCGTTTAGAGCGTCAGGTGCGTCTGGTTTACATTAAAGTGTATGGGAAGGCGCGTCCAAGACCCATTGCGGCGAGTTTTGCGTGTGTAGCATAGCACGATTTGAAGCGTTTGGAGCGTTCGACGCATCTGACAAATAGGCCGGCAACCGAAAATAACGGCTAGAGAGATTTTTGACGTGCCCTCGATGCGCCTGCACTGTGAATGTAAACCAGACACTCCTGTCGCACAAAGCGCAAGATGTTCAGCAAAATGTCAAGCATCTGCATTCAAAGCGCACACACGTCGAACTTTTGAAGCGTTACACGCATTTGGTGTGAACGCACTTTTACGTTTGAGTTGCTGAAACCTGCAGAAACCCTGAATATGACCAGAGACGTTCATTGCTCCTCTTATGAACATGTTCCTCCAGATGTGGATCAGTTCTTGGGAAGCGTCCAGGCCGTGCTGGGCTCACTGCTCGAGAGGTTCACCAGCAGCGAAATTAACAACAAACTGGGCAGCTCCATCCTGGCCACCATCTTCAGACAGCTGGTAACGCGTTCTTTCTCTCGTGAATCTTAATCACTCATACGCAACGGCAGAGCCGACTTTTTACCGAAGCATTTAGCTAACATTTGTTGGTCTCCTGCCAGATGATATTCCTCCTGGAGCTGTGTTCGTTGGACATCCCACACAGCGTGCTGCTGAAGAGCTTCTCCTCGTTGGTCGAGCTCCTCAAAAAACTGTCAAGCGACACAGGAGACATCTTTTCTAAGGCGAGTCTGTCGTACGCAAAATATAGCTGGAAACACGTCTTAAATTCAGCTGCGATGTTAATCCAACTCTGTAGCTGAACTTTATTGTCATTCATAACGACTGAAGGTGGATCAGGAAAGCTCCCACCAGCCTCAGAAACCAGTGGTGCTCAGGACGTGGAACATGGAGTCGCCTCACAACTACGAGAACAGCCAACACGAGACCACAGTCTTCGCTTGTCCCGGCGCCACCTCCTTCGAGGTGGAGTTTGACGAACGCTGCGAGACGGAGAAGAGGTCGCCGATGCACTGCAATGCCTTCCCACTCATCTGTTTGGGGAAACTCTTTGTGACAGCGTCTCACTCAGCGTTTCCTCTTGATCCTCACAGATACGACTATCTCGAGTTCACCGACTCCAGAGGAGGGAAGGTGCGCTACGATATGAAGGTCGGGAGTGAGAAATGGCCAAAGGTAAGCGAGCCGAAGCCGAGTAACTATCAGAGCATAAAGTCGTTGTCGTGTCGTTCCGCTACCTTTCCGTCTCTCCGCTCCTACAGAAGGTGACGTTTGACGCTGGACCTCAGCTGCAGTTCCTGTTCCACTCTGACAGTAGCAATAACGAGTGGGGATACAAGTTCACGGTGACGGCGCTGGGTCTGCCAGACATTACCATTTCCTGGATGTCGGACCAGCAGTTACTGGTGGCCCGCCTCATGGGCCGCCTTGCATCCAGAACCCTGGCACTGAAATCTCCTTACGGTGAGGTTTAAAACTCCAACAGGAAGATCACAGCTGCTTTGTTTCGATTGTTGTTATGCTGACTTTTAAGTGTAAACCAGAACAGTTACATTTGTGCATTCCGCTCTTCTTCTTCTTCAGAGATCTGCAGCGTGAAGGAGCTTCCGCCAGGAAAAATGTCCCACGTTCAGGCTTCGCCTTTGTGGAAGCCCATCCTGCGACACGGCTTGAGTGAAACACAGGAGACAAATCCCACCAGAAAAACCCCCAACCAGGTTAGTCTGTTTCAACTGTGGGCGACTGTGGGCTGAGTGGTCGTTTTGTAATCGGAAGGCTGTAGGTTTGATTCGAGCTTCCTCCTGCCAAATGACGACGTGCCTCTGGGCACTTAACCCCAAATAAATGTGTGAGTGTGAATGTGACTCTAGTGCAGTGGTTCTTAACCTGGGTTCAATCGAACCCCAGGGGTTCGGTGAGTCGGTCTCGGGTTCGGCGGAGCCTCTGCTGCGGAGGTAAAGACACTCTTGTGTAAAGTCGTGATGACGCCCCGCTTTGCCATCACTTTCTTCAGAGGATCACATTACATTGATTAGCCAATCAGAGCTGCAGAGGAGCCCTGATTGAAGGAGCTCCACTCTCAGCATGGATTTGAACTTGTGTCTTTATTTATTTCAGCAAAGCTCACAGTTTTTATCAAATTCTGTAGCTTTCGGCGTACTTCTAAATCTGCTCTTTAGTCGCATCTTTTCGGGGTTGGTACTGCCTCTAGTGGCATGGGCGTGGTAACACAACTAATATAATTACATTACTAAATCAGAATAGCACAAAGTATTTATTATTTATTATTAATTTTTCATTCTCTTAAGAATGTAGAGCTAATTAAATGACCTAAACGAGACTTTAAAGTGGTTCCAGTTTCTCTCGATGGCCAACCTGTTGAAACTGTTTCAAATTTTAAATACCTTGGGTCGTTCCTGGACAGTCAGCTCAACTTTGCTGAAAACACTGACTATATTTTGAAGAACTGTTCTCAGAGACTCCACCTTTTAAGAAGACTTAGTGATCTTGGGGTGACCCAACTAGACTCTAGTTGGGTCACCCCTATGTCTTGAATTTGGGGGGAAAAATAATATTGTATTTATCACTACAGAAGGGTTCAGTGAATGCGCATATGAAACTGGTGGGTTCGGTACATCAAAAAAGGTTAAGAACCACTGATCTAGTGTAAAGAGTTTTTAATGCTTGCTTCACTTTAAATAACACATAGTGACATTGTGGAATGTCTTGTATGTATTGTACTCTTAATATTTTACAATAAACCCCCAAATTTTTATCAATCTTCCATGATTGATTAGTGTTATTGATAGAAATGACCATTCTCTTTTATTTGTCCCCGTGATCTGTAGACGGACGCGTCTTTGGATGAGATCTCGGTCTTCCTTGAGGACTTTGCACGGTGGAGCCCTTCACAGGAACCATCGGAGCATAAAGCAGAACTAATGCGGACCCTGGTGCAGGCTTGCAGAAAGCACTCCATGAGCAACGAGATTGTCGCCGGGGCAAAGACGGACCAGGCTGTGAACGCCATCTGGGCCGCCATGGTGTACCACACCCCGGCCCTCAACCAGGCCCTGAAGGCATATGGTACCGCTAGCTCTGATTGGCTGTCAGGTTTCCTAGAAATAGTTGTTGTCAAATCTAGCTGATGTGTCGCTCCTTTTCGTCTCTAGTTAATCAGGACTGCAAGTCCTTTCTAAGTGAAGATTTTGTCCAAGTTTACCTCCTGGCAGACAGCATCAGAACATGGATGGTGAGTTTTCCTCTCATGATTTATGTCTGTGTATCAAATCACTGCTCCTGATTGCATTTTTCCTCCTCTCAGTTGGAGATGAAGCAGAGATACCTTGTTGGCAAAATGAACATTTACGATGATAAAGACGGGAGTCCAGAGGAGGTTACCATGGATTCTCTGGGTAAGGAATCCAGATAATCTCATTCCAAACTTCCTCCTCTTCGAAAGTGTTCGCTCATCGTCGCCACTGTCTTTTTTTTCCCAGCTGAGACGTGCATCGAGAAGAGCCTCCTGCTCTTTCGTTTCCCTCCGTGCGGAAAATCATGTCAGGGTTCTGGGGACTCGAAAACGACTCTGCTCCGCTCAAGCTCGATCTCAGAAGGAGACTTCCTGCCCGCCTCCCCACAGCCGGGATTACCTGACGAGGCCGTCGATGGCAGACTTGGTCAGAGTCAGCTGTCTGCCTCTCAGCCCCCAAACCCCTCGCCCTCCGAGCAGAGCAGACAGGGCCACAAGGACCCCGCGGAGAACCTTCCCACCCAACCGGCGGCAGGGGAGCCAGCCTCTCCCTCCACGTTCCACCGTAAAGCTCCGTTCAGCCGCTCGCGCCTTCGCCTCCTGTCCTGTCGCTCTGTGGAGGAATCCCACATGACCCCCTCTGTCAAGGAGCGCTACCCGATACTCAAACACATCCTGAATTTTATGAAGGACCAGGCTCTCACCACAGCAAGGTACACCGTTAGTGCCAGATTGTTCTGTAAAGACCATAAAAGTCACGTTAGATATAAATTTTGACACCATAGCCACTTTTTATAATCGTTTCTGGCTTTTTGTGATAGATTGCTACTAATCAGTGAAAAATGTCAGTGTTGTGTAATACTACTCCATGCCACTAGGTGGAGCCGCTGACACGGTAGGAAGAGTAAGAGAGAGGATGTTCAATTTGTTGTGGTGTGGAAACAAAACACGTTCTTGAACAACTCTGTGCATTTATTTAACGTAACACAGCAAGAACAACTAACCGAGCAATGCCGTCATCTTTCCAACAATCAGGTTTATCAAACATACTTAGTGACTGTACCAGTGGTGAATAAGTGTAGTAAAATCTGACCTGGAATGTAAGCAGATTAGTAACTACTGAAGCTAAAATTATTCCATTGCATTATTTGTATGTATTTGTTGATAAATGTTCCTGATACCAGTTAGGGAGGTTAAAATTGAGCCACTACTTTTGTTTCTGGATCTCGAAAGCAGCCTCTAAGAAGTAAAGCAGGACTACGAGTTTATCGCCACTGTATATTTGTTAGTGGGCCTGAAACGATTAGTCAATAATCATAAACTAAAAATTAGTAATCAATTAATTGTTAACTGGAGCTCACAAACTCAAAAATGTGATTTGATGAAAAAAAAAACACACTCAGAGAAGTAGTTAAGTCAGAGCTCCACAAACATATAAACATTTTTCATTAAAGAAGAAAAAAAACATTCTTTGTAAACATGTACTGCCCCCGGACTCCTTAATTAGCTTAATTTTAACTTCACCTGGTTCAAATTCTATTAAAAAAATATATTTAAAAAACCTCTTATTAAGCACACTTTGCTCTCCACTAGGGATGTGCCGATCAGGTTTTTTTCTGCCGATACCGATCACCCCCTGAGGGCTCATCGCCAATACCGATCACATAATTATTATTTATTTATTTTTTTATCATTAACACTACTGTTACGGGGTGTGCCGTGGGGGCGCAAGGGGATAAGGCACACCCCACGTACCGTGGCTGTCGCCGGCTCGACTCCCGACCGTGCGTCATCTACTGCATGTCTTGGTTATTATCATGTACAGGTTATTAGTTTAGCTTTCTGACCGTCATGCTAATTCGGGTGAGTGTTTGTAGTTGTGCGCTGCTTTACCTGCTGTCTGATCCTCCATATGTCTTTTTTACTGCAGTGAGCCTCATTGTAGCCAAACTCCGTCAAGTATGTCATTCTTTTTAAGTCGTATTAGCTTCGTTGTGTTGATGCATTTTGATCTGCTTCACCCCACGTGCTTCAATTTTCCGTCGCAACACGCAAACTTCCCCATTCACTCAGTGCCTTATAGCTACACATGACATCACTTAGGATTTGTTGCTGCGCGTTTGCGCAGAGTGAATGAAAGAGGAGACCAGCTGCACAGGCAGGCTGAGAAATGAGATGCAGGTGATCGGTATCGGCAACAGAGCCAATGATCACCGATCATGTAGTTTTTCACGGAAATCGGCCTGATTATGATCGGTGACCGATCGATCGGCACACCACTACTATTTTTTAGTTTAATTATTTTTTTTTAGAATTTTTCAAAATAAATGGAAAATCCTCAGAAATTACCATTTAAAAAAAATACAATCAGAACAATTGTGAGATAGTTGATTATTTTATTAGTTGCAGCCCTGTTTTTCTGCCAACCAGTATTCCGCTGGAAATTAACTGTAGCACTTTCTGAATTCTTGTTTCCTCTCTCGGCAGCATCTTGCAAACCCTGGCCCTGAACAAGGCCCAGGCTCTGAGTGTGTGCAAGGTGCTGGAGATGATTCAGCAGTGTTTACGTTCCCTGGGACAGCCGCACCTCTTCCAGCCGCACTGCATCCTGTTCCTGCAGGAGCTACTGGCCTGCCAGAAAGACTTCACCAGGTAGATTGGCCAGCAGTCCGGGACACGACAACATCCCGCACGTTCGACGAATAACCGTTGATCGTTTTGTGTGTGCTTCTCAGTTATTTCTCCCAGTTGTCAGACAGCGGGCAGAAACTCGGGGAGGAGGTCAGGTGTTCTTACCATCAGCTGGTCCTCATGCTGGTGGAGGCGATTCAGGGCTTCAGCAGTCTCAACGAGAAGTAAGACGCTTCTTATATTCCTGTTTTTACACAGAGCAGATTAAAACATGCTGTCAGCAGCGATCGGTGTAAAAGTGCGTTTAATGTGCAGTCAACTGACCCCGATCTCTGCTCTCCAGAGCTCTGCTCCCGGCCCTGTCGTGTGTGCAGAGCTGCTTTTTGCACCTCCTGGACATGAACTGGGAGGTGCAGGACCTTCCTCTTTTCAAGAGCATAAAGCTCCCAGTACTCCTGCTCACGATGTCGCAAGAGAACATCAGCGTTCACGACATTGCCATCAGGTAAGCGACACGTAACACGCAAACTGTCTTACGCTTGGAGTCTAACTGAGCACCGTTTTAGACGCGTTGCGGGATGAAATCTAAAAGGTTCGCTTCCTGTTGCTTCAAACTCAGTCAGTGGACGGAGGAGGACGAAATCGCCGACTACAAGAAGAACCAGGAATGGATGGACGAGTGCATGGATGGCATGTTTGAAAAGTGGTACGACAAAATCGACGAAGAGGAGTCCGTGGAGGACAGGAGGAAGGTATTCTAAAGAGGATAATAGACGTGACGTTCTGGTTAGCAACGGTGTGGTCTTACCTGATTTGTGCCAGTTTGATAAATACAAGTCTAAATGTGTTTTTCCTTCAGATGCACATGTTTATTGCCCGCTACTGTGACCTGCTGAATGTGGTGATTTCCTGCGACGGCTGTGAGAGGATGGCTCCATGGCACCGCTACCGATGTCTGCAGTGCATGGACATGGACCTATGCAAGACCTGCTTCCTCAGTGAGCACATCACACGTCACGCTATGGCAGTTTATTAAAACGATCTGCATCACAAAAATCAGCCCCCCTAACGACAACACACAGCCAGAAAGCTATTGATCGGGTCAAACGGAGGGCCTTTGTTTGCGTTCAGGCGGAGCCAAACCCGAAGGACACGAGGACGATCACGAGATGGTGAACATGGAATATGCCTGCGATCACTGTCAGGGCCTCATCGTTGGCAGCAGGATCAACTGCAACGTCTGCGAGGACTTTGACTTGTGCTTTGGTTGCTACAACGCCAAGAAGTATCCTGACAGGTAGATTGTTTTAACGCCCTGCTTTAAAAAACACACAGGATTCTGTGGCTAACTGTAGCTTCTTCTTTTCTTAAATTTTTTTTTTTAGCCATTTACCCACCCATCGAATCACTGTGTACCCCATGGTGACCATACGAATCAGTGACCGTCACCGCCTCATCCAGCCCTACATCCACAACTACTCGTGGCTCCTGTTCGCTGCGTTGGCCCTGTACTCCTCCGAGCTCAGCAGTGAGAAGAAAACAGAGGGAGAGAGTTTAGACGGCAAAACCCTGGAGCTGGCTTCAGACCTGCAGGCGCACTGCTCCCAGCTCATCACCGACTGTTTGCTCAAAGGCCAGACTGGCAAAGGCAGGTCTATTTTCTTTTTTCAAATTTTCGTACAGATAGAGACATCTAGTGGCCAGGTTGGAGAAAACATCCATCTTTACTGTTGCCCCAGCAATGTGTTGCATTGTATTCTAGTGATCTTGGGACAGAAACATAAAAAAAACATGTGGAGGGAAGGAAAGAAAGAAAATAGGCCTGAAATTAACAAATGAAAGAAAAGCAACAGGGAGGAAAGAGTGAAGGGAAGTAAAATGCATAGGAGGAAAAAGAGGAAAGTCAGAGGCAGAGCTAGGAAGGAATAAACGAGAGAGAAAAGAGCAAAAAAACAGGAGAGTAAAAGAAGGAATGAAGATGAGGGCTGAAAAATGTATTGGAAAGAAGGAAAACAGGGATGTAAAGGTAGGAAAGAAAACAGTACTTTAAAGGAGGGAGAGAAAATGAAAGAAGGAAACTGAAGGAATAAAAGGAAGGGGAAAAATGCAGAAAGGAGTATGTGGGAATAGGTTGAAGGAAAGGAGAATGGACAAGACAGATGGGAAGAAAAGAGAGAAAAAGAAAAGAAAAAAGTCCATAGCTGCCAGAATCTATTAACAGGTTTCCAAAACCCCCCAAACACGTTGCAGAGTTTTGGTCTATAACACATCTCCACCTCTCTGTGCTGCACTCAGGCCTCCGCTCCTCCAACCTGCTCGCTCTGCTCTCCTCCAACGAGTCGGCGTCCGAGAGCGAGCTGGGCCCGGCGTCGCCTCAGACCTCTCAGGAGCTCAGCTCGGCCACGGACACCTCGTCGCTCCCAGGCAGCACGGCCGCCGTCTGCTCGCCGCTGTCTCCCAAGAACGAGGTTGGCAGCAGCCTGACGACGCGCGGAGGCCAACAGAACTCGCCGGGTTTTAATCGTATCGATCCCTTTTCCCCCTCAGCTTAAAGACGAAAAGGCAGGGGAGCCGAGTCCTCCTCCTACCGCTCCCCCTGACTTATCCATACCCCGGAGCTCTGCAGAGGGAGACAAAAAGAAGCTGGTTGCTCAGGACACCCTTGAGTCGGGGAGCCTCAGCCAGACTCCCTCCGTCTCCAGCGAGGATCCGCTTTCTCCTGTAGTTCGACGTAGGTGCTCAGATCCCTCACAATCACCTCACAGTTTATTAGTGGCTCTAAGAAACTTGTCTTTTTTAACAACGTTTCAGCTTCAGAATCAGGACCAGGAGGTCTCAACTCCCCGGCGTCTGACGTTGTCAAGGAGATGGACGAGAGGGTGTCACAGGTCCCGCTGCAGGAGCACGTGTTCTCCGAGTGCTCCAGAGAGAGGATCCTAGGACTGCTGGCGGCGATGCTCCCATCAGCTAAACCAGTATGTGGAGCTAATTGTTTTGTTTTTTTGTGGGAGGGCCAGGGGGGGTTGTTCTGCAATTCATAGGTTAGAAGACTGGGGGAAAAAAATAGTCGCTCCAATGGATTTAACTTTTTCCTCTTGCGGTTTAAAGTGAGAGCAGGGTCTTATTTCTAGAATTAGCCCTTTTACAAGTTTATATAAATGAATGATGTTAAACTCACCTTGATTTCTGAAGCAGTAAGAATTTCAGTTTGTGCACTATTTGTGTTATATCTTAATTATCTGCATTTTTCAATTAAAAAAACGTAATGCAGAGTTTGTACAAGTGCTTGAAATCCTTGGAAATGTTTAAAAGGTTCGCTAAGTGATTGGTTTCTGCATAAATGAATCATATTTCCAATTTAACTTTGGATCTTAAGTGAAATCAGACCAAACTTCTCATGTTTACCATTTAGTTACCATTATGAAAATTATTGAAAATTATTTCATAATGGGGAAAAAGTATTGGGAAAAATCTTTTTTTAGAGATTTATTTTGTAACTTGTGTGTGAGAGAGATTTCAAAACATCAAATTTTGATAGATTGTAATTTACCTCAAACCTGCTGTAAAATACTTTCACTATATATTAATAACAGTAATAATAAGTGATATTATGCAACAGCGAATGGTTCATTTGTGTTGCTTTTATCTCCAACACGTGTTGCTGGGAAGAATTTGAAAACTTGTCTTCGAAAACGCTTGAAAAGTCCTCGAACTTGACTGCCGACAAAGCGAGCAAACCCTGGTGACATTAACATCTCCCCTCCCGCGTCCACAGGGCAGCACCCTCAGCCTGTCCAGCATGAGCTCCATCCTGCCTCGCCTTTTTAGAGCCGTCATCTCCAACGCCGGCTCTCTCAACGAGACCTACCACCTCTCCCTCGGGCTCCTGGGCCAGCTGCTGCTCCGCATCACTCCGACAGAAGCCGACACCGCCGTCACCGAGGCGCTGGCGGACAAATACGAGCTGCTGACGCAAGGAGACGCCACCTGTTCAGACACTCAGGGCTGGAAGACCACCCAGCTGCTGTTCAGCCTCGGAGCTGTCTGCTTAGACAGGTAAATGACGGCACAACACACACACACACACACACACACACACACACACACACACACACACACACACACACACACACACACACACACACCAGATTATTATGTTTCCAGGACAGTTGAAGCAGCTTGACAACGCATAAAAACATTAATTAGAAAATGTCTTAAAGTCTTTATTTCTGTTACTTGTGATTATTTTTCTGCTTACAGCTGATAAAACCACATTTAGGATTAGAATATTACATCAGATGCATTAAAAAATATATATTTGATACAAAATTCTGGACTCTGTGTAATTCCTGCTTCCAGGTTCATAAAAATATTTTTAATGTGACAGACAAGCCTCTTTGAAATGCATATTTGGATTTATTGAGTGTGATTGTTCACCTGGCAACATTTACAGCTGCAGGTTTGAATGAACTCCTTTTAATAGCATTTAGAATGAATCAAACTTCAAAACACAAAGATAAAAAGTCATAAAAACGACTTGGAGAAACCAGTAGCAAACGTTACATTTTTGTCGAGTGCCGTCATCAATACGTGTATAAAATATGTTGGGCAATGTTTCGTTCACTGTGGTTTAAATGCAGCTCTAAACCAGTTGGGTTTTAGCCTCCATTAAAATCAGTGTTTCTCAACCCTGGTCCTCAACGCCCCCCCTGTCCTGCATGTTTTAGATATTTCCCTTCTGCCACACACCTGAATCAATCTGGGTGATTAACAGGCTTCTGCAGTACTTGATGGTCATCCAATCATTTGAATCAGCTGTTCTGGAATAGAGGCACATCTAAAACATGCAGAGCAGGGGGCGGTGAGGACCGGAGTTGAGAAACACTGATTTAAAGGAACTCAGCATTTCAGCTGTTCTGCAGTTTTCTGGAAGTTTGTTCCAGATTTGCGGTGCGTAGAATCTGACTGCTGCTTCTCCGTGCTTGAAGACGAGCTAACAGCCGAGCTAACTCATTGGTTCTGGCACATGAACCACTACAAATCTGCGTCAGACATTTTTCAGTCAAAGTCTTCAGAGGAATAACTGATAAAGGTTAATCATTTTCTGTAATATTGATGTTTGGTTTTTCTGATTCGCTCTGTTGCTCCAGCCGAAAGGGAGGCGTTGGAGTTTACATAGTTTTGCCTTTAGTGGGACGTCACTTATTAAACTTTTAATCAAGAAAAAAAAAAGTCTGATTACAAGTGAAATATTGCTTAGTTGTGTTTGGACCAGATTTGATCTCTAAAGCCTTTTTTTTTTGTTCTGATGTTCTCCAAACTTTGCCAAGTATTCATCAAGTCCACATGAGTTCTTTGCCAGAAAAAAAAGTGACAGATTCACACATTTCATTTCCCCTTTTGGGAGGGACGAAGCACTTTTGAACTGAACTGTTTGCAGCCGCATCGGCCTGGACTGGGCCTGCACCGTGGCGGACATTTTGCACACCCTGAACACCTGCCCCGAGTGGAGCGCGGTCATCGCCGCCTTCACCGACCACTGCGTCCAGCAGCTCCCCCAGACTCTGAAACGAACCAACCTCTTCACCCTGCTGGTGCTGGTGGGCTTCCCTGAGGTAAGCCAGCGCGTGTCGCCTGAACGTGTCGCTCCCTCGCCCCCATCTAGAGCGAGCTTAGCGACGGTAACCCCTGGCGGCGTCTCTCCAGGTGCTGTGCGTGGGAACCCAGACGGTGTTCATCGACAACGCCAACGAACAGCACAACATGATCTTGCTGAAGCACTTCACGGAGAAGAACCACGCCGCTGTGGTCGACGTTAAGACGCGCAAGAGGAAAACAGGTTAGTCCGGTGAAAACGGGGGCGGGAGACGACTGCTGATAGCGTGGAGATCCTTAAAAAGTTTTAAATTCATAGTAAAATAGAAAGATAAGTCGGCTTCGAGTACATGAATCACAGGTCTATTTAATTAACTATTTAATCTCACATATTCTTGCAGGCTATACGATATTTGGTTGTTGGTCTTATGTCAGTAATCTGGGAGTTTCTTTCACAGTGAAGGATTACCAGCTTATCCAGTCTCAGGATTCCACCTCAACCAGCAGCCTCCCAGCACAGCCGGCGAGTCACAGCTGCCAGAAAACTCTCCTGAGTCGCTACCTGAGCAACTTCACATCCATCATCAGTCACCTGTTACAGGCGAACCAGGACAATGGTTTTCCTGATGCGGTGGAGGCTTCCTGGGTTCTCTCTCTGGCTCTTAAGGGACTCTACAACACGCTGAAGGTAGCCGCCAATCACAATCCACACACAAGACTATCTGTGCGCATCCTTCCTCTCACCGCTCTCTGCTCTGCTGGGGCAGAAGCACGGCGTGGAGCACGCGCACGAGGCCATCCAGCAGTCCGGCCTGACCCAGCTCCTGGTCAGGAAGTGCAGCAAGGGGACGGGCTTCAGCAAGCTGTGGCTGCTGCGGGACCTGGAGATCCTCTCCATCATGCTGTACTCCTCCAAGAGGGAGATCCACTCCATGGCCCAAGACCCCGAGCGAGACCAGAGGGAGCAGGAGAAGGAGCACGACTCGGACCACTCCAGCTGCGGCGCCGACGACGCCGACGCCAACAGGCCCGATCCCTTGGAAGGGCTCGACGAGGAGACAAAGATTTGCTTCCAGGTGGATTAGCAAAACGTTTGGAGAGCCGCGCAGTAAATTATCTACAAATATTCTAAACATAGTTTGTTTGTTTTTTTCCTGTTGTTTCTGTAGATCACCCATGATGCCTTAAACGCTCCTCTGCCAATTCTGCGCGCCATGTATGAGCTGCAGATGAAGAGGACCGACTCCTTCTTCCTGGAGGTGCAGAAGAGGTCAGTCAGCATCATAAAGATATCAAGTTAAACGTCCGTCCGGTAGACTCTGCGATTTTGGACCAAAATTGCAACATTTGTTCCATTTTCAGCTGCTGTAGTTCGCTTTCACACTCCACTGTGTCAAACAATCCAAACTAACTGATAAAAACCTGTTCCCCTTTCTCGCCTGTGGTGGCGCTGCGCCAGGAACCACTAAAGGAAACGACACAAAACCTCTGAAAAAGAAACTGAGCGCAACTTTCTTCTTTGAGAAATGCAAACAAAAATGGAGTGGAGTGAGATCTGACTGGTTGTAGTCAGATCTTTTTTTTTGTCTTTGGTAAAGACATGTTGTTTTTGGAATGCACTTACCCAGAATCCCCTTCTTCCTGCTTTTGGAGCAGTCTCCAATCTGCTTGCAATCCACATGTGCATTCAAACAGCGGAACAGACCAGAGTTCTCTATTTCGGTCCGAATCACACCTCACCAAATGAACCGGACCTTTCAAGGCAAACAAAACGGATTTAGAGCAAACTGAACATGGCTAGTGCAAATGTGAATTCATTGTAATAGGTCAACACAAATTAATTGTGAAGCAGAGTAAAAAGAGGATGCATAGTTTACTTTTTTTTTTATAAATGAAAACTGTAAATTTAGCCCCTTTTACTCTGACGCACCTAAATAAAGTGTGTTTTCAGGTTCGATGGAGAGGAGATTAAAACAGATGAGACAATCAGGACTCTTGCTCAGAAGTGGCAGCCGTCCAGGCGGCTTCGCTCCGAGGAGAGAAACACCAAAGCTGTGGACACCGACATGATAGTGATTTCTTGCATGGTAAGCTCCCTGAAATGATAAAAATCCTTTTTAAATCACTTTTCTTTTTCAGCAATCATAGCTCTGCTCTTTGCTCCTCTGCGTCTCCCCACAGTCTAAACCCAGTCACTGTGAAAAAGCAACAGAGGAAATCAACGTGGTGGCCCAGAAGCTCATAACCAATTCGGAGACCGACCTGCAGCTCAGCTACGCCAAACAGAGGCGCTCCAAAAGCTCGGCGCTGCTCCACAAGGAGCTGGACGTGCGCAGCAACCGGGCGGTCCGCCAGTACCTGGTGAAGGTCAACCAGGCCATCGCCACGCTCTACGCCCGCCACGTCCTGGCCCTGCTGCTGGCCGACTGGCCCGCCGAGGCGCTGCTGAGCGAGGAGGCCCTGGAGCTGAGCGGCGCCTCGCACATGGCCTACATCCTGGACATGCTGATGCAGCTGGAGGAGCGGCCGCTCTGGGAGAAGGTGACGGCCGAGTTCCAGTCGCGGCTGACCTGCTGCTGCTGCTGCTGCTGCTGCTGCTTGGGCACCGTAAACTTTATGTGTTTGTTGTTGCCGATCAGATTCTGCAGAGGGTGCTGAAGGGCTGCAGCCAGAGCATGCTGTCCAGTCTGTCGCTCACGGCCTGCCAGTTCATGGAGGAGCCGGGCATGGCCATGCAGGCCAGGGAGTCCAAACACCCGTACGACAACAACACCAACTTTGAGGTTAGGAGAAACTGTTTTTAAATTAGCCTCAGCTGGACATATAAACTGTACAGATTCTATGTTGTGTCGCTAACGCCACTGCAAAAACAGAAACTCTTACCAAGTGCTTTTCCAGTTTCTAGTGCAAATATCTTATTATACCAAGACAAAAAATAACTTCCAAGTAACTTTTCAGCACAATTTAATTGTTTTAAGTTAATAATTCCTTATAAGTGAAATGAGCTGCCAGTTGAAGAAAACATTTAAAATTATGACTTAGGAGACATGTCTTGTTCCACTGACAGATTATTTAAATGATAAGTGGTAGTTTTTCATTAATATTAAGGATTTGTGGACTTACAACAAGCTACTAAAAAGTTACTTGTGAGTTAGTTTTGTCTTATTTCTAGTTTAGTCAGATATTCGCACTAGAAACTAAACAAAAATACTTGGTAAGAGTTTGTGTGTTTTTGCAGTGAGCAGAAAGAAAAGCAAATGTATCTCAGGTTTAGGGCAAAAAAAAAACTTTTTGAAAATTGTACTTTTTGATCACCTTCAATGAGTCATAATCACTCGAACTCTTCAGGACAAGGTTCACATCCCTGGAGCCATCTACCTGTCGGTTAAATTCGACTCGCGCTGCTACACGGAGGAAGGCTGCGACGAGCTCATCATGTCCAGCAGCAGCGTCTACTTCCTTGAGGTCACCAACTTCCGCGTTTTACCGAATATGTGTTCCTACTACTTGTTCCCGGGTTAGGCCTTAGGATTTTTTTTTCTTTTTTTTTTTTTTTTTTTTTTTTAGCTTTGAAGCTCAAATGTTTTTATGGGTGACCTTCCCTGACAAGTCCTTCTGTTTTCATTTCAGGCGATACTTTATATTACAAGTTTATGTCGGACATGAGCAACACAGAGTGGGGATACAAGTTCACAGTAACGGGAGGCCACAGGGGGCGATTCCAGACAGGTAGCTTCCTCTGACTGACGTCAGTTAACCTCAAAACATCTCAAATGGAATCATCTTTTAGCCTCGTTGATCTTATTTTATTATTTTTCACATCTCTCATCAGGTTTTGAGATACTCAAACAAATGCTAGCTGATGTTCGAGTGCTCAGCCACCTGCCGTTGGCCGACATCTGGGAGTGGCAAGTGGGCGTGGCCTGTCGACAGACTGGAAGCCAGCGGCTCAAAGCCGTCCACTTGTTGCTCCGTCTCCTGCTGTGTCGGAGTGAGACGTAAGTCCGGTCTTTCTTCTAGTCTACATTAGCCCACCAGAAAGATTTCAGTTTTTAGGAATGAGATATTCTAAAACGTTGCTGAAATCTAGAGCAAAGTTCATCCTAATGCCTTATGCAGCTGTAGACCCAGCTCACCTGAACACGAGCTTTGCATAGAGCCCCTGATAAAAGTCCTAGTTGTCACCACAGAGATTAGTTAAACTATGTGTTTAAAATGTTTTTTGCATAAGTGCAAACTCACCTGTGACCTGGTTCAATTCAATTCAAAGCTTTATTGTCATATGCACAGTAAGAAACACGTTTCCCTGTACAATGAAATTTCTACTTTGCTGCCCACACTGGATGTCAGACACAAGGTAAAGATATGAAATAGTAGAATCAAATCAAGCATGCAATAGAAAAATAAATAAGTAAATATACATTTCCAGAAATACAAAACAATACAATGCAATACAATCTATATACAATGTGCAGTAGTGTGGTAGTGTTCAACGTTACTATATTGCAGCAGTCCGTAGTAAAATTGTCTAATCATACATGTGCAGCTGTATGCAGACAGGTGGCATAATATGAAAAGCTGGAGCTTGCACAGACTCTCTGTGTGCCGATAGCTTGGGCTGTTTTATCACCAGCCGTTGTTATCGTCATTCTTTTACAATGTTTGATACTCTCTTTCTTTCTGTTGCAAGAATTGACGATAATCGTGACGATACCCGTGGTATTAACTTGGATAAATCTTCCTGTGGCGTCTGTTGGTGTCTGTCCTCCAGAGCCTGTGAACTGACGCTGCTGCGGCCTCTGTGGCAGCTTTTTATGTCCATGGAAAACAACCTGAGCCAGGATCCGACCAGCATATCCGTGCTGCTGCCTCTTCACAGAGCTCTCACCGAGCTCTTCTTCATCGCAGAGGCCCGTGCCATTGTGAGTACACGCTCTTGGATTAAAGGAGCAGTATTATGAGAAATTGACTTTCCCGAGTTTAATATCAGGTTATAATGTCACTCCCTCATCAAAAACGTACCTGGAGTATTGCTTTGATTCCTTTAATCTCCCGTGGCAACCATTCAGGGGTGAGGAAATGCTTTCTCTCGCCAAGCAGTACCTTCTTCACCTTTTCTCTGCCTCACACAGCACCCCGCCCCTGCAGCTCCCCTACTCAGCTCCTTCAGACTAGCGGCAGCAGCAATTAGCAAACATTTGGTGGAACTGCGCATTTTTCAGGGTGTCTGCGCATTTAAAATGTCTTAAATTCATGTATCTTAAATTAAGGTCTTAAATTTGTTTGAAAATGTAAGATACCCTTAAATATGTTAATGTCTTACATTTTGTTGTGGCAAAACAATTTAATGTTGTTTTTTTTTCCTCTCGTGGGACTTTTCTGTCAGTAGCATCCAAACATCTTCATTGCATTCTGTAACTTGAGACTTTTTAAGGCTAAGGACATTTGGCTGCCATTAGCAGCCAACTGTCATGTAGCTCTTGCTAGCTACCCAGCTAGCTTTTCTGTCTGGGTAGTTCTTGCTAGTTACCCAACTAGCTTTTTTGCCTATTTGGGTCAGTTTTTCTGAAAACCCAGCATTTTAACTGGGATGGGATCCGGGTTGCTCTTTAAAGTCATTTCTGACATTTCCTGTAAAGCAGCTTACAAGCTGCTTTACAGGAAATGTTTCATCTATAATTTCTGTTCTCTGAAGTAGACAAAGAAGAACACCCGTGGTGTGAGATTTCACACTTCTGACTGGAGATGCTCTCTAATACAGCCTTTAGGCAGATGGCATTTTGATTAAGTGAGAGGCTCATCTGCACTTCAGAACATCAGTCAACAAGTGTCACTCATCTGAGTGGCAGCTTTTCACCGAGCCAAGTGTTGGACAGTTCTTCTGTCCTTCAGTAAAAAATGATAACGTGGGTCATGGCCCATCTCCAAGGATCAGATCCACCTGCTATATGTTGTCTCCTGTGCTGCCGGGGCCACACTAGAGATATGATTGGTTTTACGTAAAATTAAGTTTCTGGGGGTTTTTTGTTTGCTTTTTTTATATATGGCAATCAAAGTCAAAGAGATCGTATAACATTTAAGAATTTACCACTCAC
>CAEGAF010012806.1:0-17114 GCA_903067075.1 Micropoecilia bifurca
GCAGAAATACAAAATACAGCAGATATAATCAGTAAATAAATGGTAAAAAGTACCATCAGTTCCTTCAAGAATGAAATAAGACCAAAACCGAAATTTTCTATTACACTGCGATTCAACGCAGCTCTAGATGGGATTATTGTAACACACACACACACACAAAAACCTTTATGAGACAGCGTGCTGACCACCCTCAGGGAATTTTCTTTGTCCAACAAATTACTAATCTAATGTTAAAATCCTATTGCCACATCATTCATTAGTTCTATAAAAAACAACAAAAAAATTCATCCATAAAAAATGCATTCTGAAAAATAAACCTACTTACATGAATTAAAAAAGACTCTCATCGTCTTTGCCATATAGTAACATTGTGGATTATGATTACATTTCTTAAATGATAAAACTACTACTGCCCTGATGGTATTTGGAAAAATCTCATGAAACAAAGTAAAACTGCTCAAAATGTGGGATCATAACTTTCAGTTTGTCTGATAAGTATACAAAATAATTTAATGTGCATGCATTTTCCAGTTTTGAAATTGCAATCTTTTTTTCGGCTATGTGGCAGCTACAAGCAGTTGAAAGCGATTTCTGCGACTTGGCACTGCGTTTGTTTTTGGAAGAGGCGTCTCACCATAACGTAGTGTCTTTGGATCTCGGTCTTCTCCGTGGCCAGTTTCTCACACTCCAGTTTCAAACTGCAACAGAGGAGAGCAGAAAACAAACTGTTTGGTGTATCATCCTCCGAATAAAAATACACAATGCAATTAGCGACATAACAAATTACTCCTCCAGCCCTTCTCTCATCCCCCTCCCCTTTCCACTTCTGTCCCTTCATCGCTCACTAGGGAGGAGGGAGCAGGGTGACTGGAGTGCTGACAGCCCATTATCACCTCAGAGCAGAGCAGAAATAGACAAAGTCACGCTTGGAGCCTGAAACCCAGCCAAGACTGCAGGGAGGCACATCCAAGGTGTCTCTTTGCTCCTTGCACTTCCTCCCTCTCTCTGGACAACTTTCAGTACATCCATGGACCTTCTTTCCCATTTGACTGCTTTCCTAATTATCTGCAAACCCTTCTGTCTTAAGTGTCAATTTGCTCCTCCATTCACATTGAATTTTTAATTCAAGTTGTAGCTACAGCTTTAAGTGGCGTAAGTAAGAAAATTAAAGAAAATCTTTTTCTTTTTTTTTTCTTGCATCCAAAGCTGCTGTCCTGCAAAAACTGGACCCATAGTTAGGCCTTTCCAGGTCCAGAACCATAAATTCGTCCCTTTTACGTTTCCTGCTCATTTTGCCTCAAAAATAATTCTCTGCTGCTGCACCCCACCTCTAAGCTCCCTCCCAAGCAAGCCAGTACATTTGGGCCTTTGGCAGTTTACGCCAACTTGTTTGCAGGTAGCAGATTGATTGATTATGTGGGGGCGAGTAACAGGAGGGTGTGGGGTGGGGGAGTTGGTTGTTGTTGCGAAGAGGTGGGACACTGGAGGTGGGTGGAAAGAGGGTCGTTTGGTGGGAGAAAATTAGAATATGATTAATACCGCAACATTACCCCCAGCCGCAACAGGTAATAACGTCCCCGTCCGCTCCCTTCCTCTAGTGCCGCGTGCGCACACGCTCATAATTGACTCATTTATCATTGCCAGCCAGTTGAGCAGACAAGGGAGGTGAGGGAGAGAAGCAGGACGACAAGTAAGGAGGAGGTGGTGGTGGAAGAAGTATTGCGAGGATTAAACCTCACACCCGCTCTCCAGATTTTATTACAGTGGAATTGGCTCTCGGCAGGATTCGCTCACAGCTGGGCTGAGAACTGGTGAAACTGTGTGTGGAGCTACCAGTTTCTCTTTTTTTCAATTTATAACATTAAAAAAAATTTAATAAAAAAATAACTTGAAACGCATTGACTACTCCCCCAACTTCACATATTGAGCACACACTGTTCTCCATCTAAATATTGCAAAAGTTCAAAACACTTAAGACAACTTACTGATGTTACTTAATATTTTTGTACACTTAATTTTACCACAAATTAGATCCAACATGAAAATCTTAATTTTTTAAAAGGGGGAAAAACAATTCATATTTAGAAATGCACAGCGAAACCAGGTGTTTTTACAAACCGAGATTAGGGCTGGACGATATGACTGAGAAACGTAACTGATAAATGGCTTGTGCTTCTTATCAGGTTCTTTGCTTTACACTACATTCACGTCATATTTCAATCACACGCTGATGGTGGTAAACTACTGGATAGTAGCCACAGCAGGGGCAGTCTGACAGAGGCGAAGCTGCTACGCAGCAGCACCACCAAATCCTCTGACCACCACCAGCAGGCTAGGCGGGTGAAGTGTCTTGCCTATAGAAACAAAACAACACAGGGAATAGACCCGGAAACAGATTATTATTGATTAGACGTGAGCATTGGTCACCTTTCTGGTTTGTCCAGTTTCCTGTTGAGCTGATATACTTATTCACACAGCACCGTCATTTTATTTATAAGCAGTTATGAGACACAGAGGTAAAACCTGGAACTGCTGCTGCACAGTTACTCAACAGGTTGTTGCTAGGCAACCAAAGAGGAGGTGAGTTAGTTGATGCCACTGACCTAGCTTAGCTGGCCATGAGAAGGTGAGAGTTTCCTACATCTACATCCCACAGAGTGCTGTGGAGGTCTGGACCAGAGTTGAACTTTGTATCATATTTTCTATTGATATTGATCCTGTATTTATCACGATATATGATTTATTGCTGAGCTCTAGCTGAGATGATACAGTAGGTTGCTTTAACCATCCTTAAAACATGACATTCAACGTCATACAAACACAGCACAAACATCCAACTAAATGATAACTTAGTCACCAGATAGCTAGCTGCCAGAGAGGACCACTTTTTAGTTTCTCTTACTACCATTATTATTAACATGATTATTTTAACTCATTAACTAGTTTATGAAGCAGAATGAAAAGGAGAAAAAACAAACTAAAGTGTCTGAACAGCAACACATTCTATACATTAAAATCCATAAAAGGTTTTATAAATGTTCCCTGATCTCTGTTTTATCGTTTTGTCTAGCATGGCAGAAGCTGGATTTAGAAATGCTGACAGAATGTTTTGGGAAATCTCTGATACAGAAAAGTATCTGTATCCTCAAGAACATGTGCACATACACACTCACATGCACGTTTAAAATGTCCAATGTCAAAACTCACTTGATTCAGCACATTTAGTTTCTGGCTAATAAATCTCAACACGACTCGTAGACAGAAAACCTCTCTTTACACTTGAAAGATTTGTGTTTGGCACTGGGCAACAGCTTTAAAAAAGCTGCACTGCTAATGTATAGACATCCACCCACAGACTGACAGCTCTTCTGCTTAGGGAAAGACCTGCAGGTTGCACCAAGAAAGCAATAACCTTTCCTCACAAAATGGACTTCAAGGAATGAAATTACAGTGCAAGTGTGTAACCATTATGTGACTGTGGGAGCACAAAAGAGTTAGATAGAGGGAGTAAATGAGGGAGAGAGAGAGGAGGAGAGAAGCAAGTAGGAAGTAGGTATTTCTTGTTGGAGTGATTGCCTGTAATAATTAGTGTTTGGCAGAGCACCGTTTACTGAGAGGAGGGAGAGAAGTTCCAGAGGACGAAGAGAAAGATTGCAAATAAGGGATGAAACTAGACTGAATGAGTGAGCAGGAGGAAGACACGAGAGCAGATATGACACGAGTGTGTGTGTCTGTGGTGGGCTTGGACGCTCCAATCTTTCACTGGCGGTGACAGGAGATAAGATGATCAGCTGAATGTGCTACAAATCTGCAGGCAGCCAGACAGCTCTGTCAGTACTGCACAGCAACTATTCACACACACACACACACACACACACACACACACACACACACACACACACACACACACACACACACACACACACACACAATGGGAGCCTCTACAAATGCACACGGTTAGTCACACAATAGCATCATGCAGAATATAAACACAAACACATAGAAACTTGAGAAGAAGAAAATGTGAATACATGAAGTATATATAGAACCAAATAGAGCTGCTAAATAAACAGCAGAGGACACCCACATGCATTAATGAAAGCCTGGAGACAGAAGCAGCTAATTCTAATTCTTGAGAAAAATGTAGTAAACATTTGAAGTGGTGCATTTGCTATTGGAACGAGATCCTGTGTTAATTTGAAAAAAATATTGATTTTATTTCCAAAAGGGAATTTTCTATATGAACATGTTTGTCTGGCATAAATAATTGGACAGTATAAAGGAAAACAGGAGCCTCAAGTCAAGAACACACACGGATAAGTCCACGACTTTAATGTGGCTGACTAAACCAATAAGATTATTATTAGATCTGTAAATCACAGATTTTTGTTTTTAAAAAAAATCTGCGTTGGTCACCTAACTTTTCACTTAGGTGCACTGTGACAACGTTTAGGTGAAACCGAACTTGTATGTAACCAGATCTCAACTAAATTCTACAAGTCAAAAACAGATCGACTAAACAACTCTGACAACTAAACACATTTAATTAAATATTAACTAAAAGGCAGAGAACAGAGAGAAGTGAAACAGCGTTCTCTCCTAAATATAGCACAAATGAAAAATAGGGAAAAAAACATCTTTATTTGTCCTGAAAAATGTTTCTCCTCCATGTTCTTTCATCCTCCCATTTAAGTGTCAATGTTGAAAAGCAAGTAATTCAATAGAAAAAATAATGGTCACATTTTATTCAACACTGTCCAACACATGTTGGTATGAATAATTGTTTGCCTCATCTGTAATTTGTCCTGTGATGAACTGGGTGCCTGTCCAGGGTAGGAATGAGCTGGTTTGAGTTTCCCACAGTTTAACCTCGAGTAAAAATGGCAAGTTTTCATGGTATAACAAAGTATCAAAAACAAATCTCATTTGTTTTGTTTGAAAAGCAGGAGATCAGCAATTATTCATACTGCCATTAAAATGCAGCTTGAAATTCTTTTATCCTTAACAGTTCTTATTTTTGATAATTTTGGTTAAAAATAATATAGAATTAACTTAGAAATTCAATAGGAGTGACAAAATAATGTCTCTTCTGCAGTTCTGCTCTTTAAAGAGAAACATTGGGTTGAAAAACAAGCTGAGATTAGCTGGTCTCTGGTTTCTACGCTCAAACCAGAAGAGTTTTTCTACAACCAAATTTGTCACAAAATGAGATAAAAACTGTTGTAGCAGTCTTGCATCTCTCTCACCAGCAATGCTCAGAAACAAGGAAAGCAATGGTAACACTGTTGTACTCTATAGTACTATCCAGTCACTCCAGTATCTTATCAAACAAACTTCAAACCCTCTGAACGGAACGATAAATAACTTAGCTGGTGTGAAACTGTTTTTTAAACCCGCAACAATCCTCAATATCAACTTGACGACGTCTCATCCAAAAGGTACCAGAACTTTCACCAGTTTTTCTCATGGGATCCATGCTGGAGGTCATTAATTCTCCAAGATATGTGTGGGTTTTCTTTGTGTACCCTTGGGATTCCCCAGTCAAAAACGTACATGCTGGGGAAACTGGCAATCTAAACTGACATTGATCAACAAGTCATGTCCACTTGGCTGCAACGGCCTCCTGTGAGCCGATTGCTGGGACAACTTCCAGCCCTGCCCGTCTCCCTGAACAGAACAAAGCAGATGGCAAAGAAAATAGATGGATAAGGTGCTTAGTGTCAGCTCTACAATCAGACAGATTTTGAGCTTAAAACTTGGCCCAACATAAGCATTTTGAAGAATTTGTTCCAAATTTGTTCCATCAAATGCTTAAAAACTCATGCACAATTCTGCGGTGCCTGTTCAATCTGTGCTTTGTGTGTACATACCGGACTGAAGCTCCAGTGCTGAACAACAATCCCCAGATGTCAAGTATTAAAAACTGGCAACAAATGTAGGGTTAGACGATTAAACAAAGAAAAAATGCTTTATCTTTTTTGAAGGAGTAATAGATACAAGAACCAGTTGGTATTAAGAATAAAATGACATTATAACAGGTCTGGAGCAAAATAAATAAATAATGTTGCTTTATGACTAGGCATGGATCAGTAAGGAACAATATGTTAACCGTGAGTAAAAATATCATGGCTTCTAAAATTAAATTACATAATATGGTCAAATAGATGTATTAAAAGCCACTTGCAAACAAACAGAAGACTCCTTTCACAAAATACTAAGGCAGAAATCTGTCTCCTTTTTGGGGAATAAGTTTACTTGTACATGGGCAAGCCAACTTTGAGGGTCGATGGAGTAATTAAGTTAAAGTATAGTTTGTACGAGCAGACTGTTGCTGGATTTAAAGCGTAAACAAGACTCTAAAATCACAGAGAAGAGTAAGAAGGTGAGATATACAACATAAATTTAAAGGCTTTGCTCATCTTCTAACAGAACTGCAACACCGAGTTCATCCATCGCCATTTTAAAAAGGACATGGAGAGAGTTCACAGATTTTACTTGTAGTGCTGATGCCAATGTCTAATAATTTCTACATTTTGCAAGTGAAAATAGCTTCACAATTCAGCTTTTCTGTCAACTGTAACTGTAATAGATTTTAAATTACAGATATCTGCTTTTGGTACAGTGAGCAAATCCTCCAGTCAAATAATTTAAAAGTTTTTTGTTTTTTTTAATAGTTTGTTGAAATGTTTTACAGCCTTTCTAAGGCGCAAATAAAAACTGCATCTCAATAGAAATATGGGTCAATGAGTTTAGAGGTCTTTAATTCTGTTCGCAAGAGTAACCACTGGAAAAGTATCAGAAGTAAAGACCATAAGTTGAGTGTGATCTTAATCCAATGTGTTAATGAAGTATTGGTTATTGATTGGTTGGTGGAAATTTACTTTTCCTCTTGGCGTAGGATGTATTTAAGCTTCTTTTCCATTAAGGTAGGTAAACAGAACATCAGGATCAGCATGCTTCTGCAGTGACAGATTAACAAATATGAGCAACTTTACTAAGGTTTTAGATCACAACTGCTTTAATACCATAGGAGGAATGTTTTGTTGACCTAAAATCACAATTTTGTTCCCAAACAAAATATTCTTCGGGAGCTGTTTTACCAAGAACCCCTTCTCCACTGAGACGCTAGCCGGTTAATGCGTAGTTTGGTTCTAGCCAAGTTGGGTGCGTCTCTATCGGCGCCGCGTTCCTCATTATGTGGGCGAGAACATGACGCTACAAGAGCTGTGGAGGTCATTTTCACATTTACCCTCGTTGGCTAGCTTCTCCAAAGCATTTGCGGTATGTGCGTCTGTGGCAGGTTATCCCCGTCCAGTTGACACTGAATGCACTTTTCTGCAAGTACTACCAAGTACTTCGCCTGCAAAGAAACGTAAATGCATGGCCCAATTAATGAATGCAATCGCTTGTCCGCAATACCCGAATTGGCCTGGCTTAAACCACCTCTGGGTTTAAAAAGACTGGAAGAACCGAGCAGGATCTGCAAATTGAGACAAATCTGGCCAATGCTGACTGGGGAAAAGAAAAAAAACACTTAGACCCACACACCTGTGGAGAAAGGACCCAAGTCACTTTCCGCACAACTATGGGCTAGAACCTCTGCGATGTTTCCGCTTTGCCGTTTCCCTTAAGCACTCATAATCAAATTCTGTTGAAATAGCATAGAGGAAACACACCTTAGGAATTACTGCTACTAAATATAGAACCAGTTTTTCAGGGGCAAAGCAAGACAAACGAGCCTGGTTACGTCTTCAATCTTAAGGAAGGTTATCTCCAAAATTTAGACTTCAACAAACTATAAGAGTGTTATGTTGGAAAAGGTATAATTAATTGTATAAGGAATGCTGACTTGAACTAATCTTTTGGATGAGTAGATTAAAGTTTATATATAAAAAAATCAGTATACAAAATAAAAAAACAATTAAAATTCCCTGATGCAGGCATTACCTAACTTACGCCTCGATACCCGTTAATTTCAACAACTTTTGACTATTTTTAATCATCATTCGTACTCGTATAATGAAGAATAAATGATTAATCGGTCAACACAATTTAAAATGACACACAGTCAGTCCATGGGTGGTTACAACTGCCTTGTAGTATTTGGGCAGAGAAGAGTGGAGGAGCTCTTTAGGGATGAGTGGCAGCATATTAGAGGTAAGTGGAGAGCCTATCTGACTCCGCAGAGCGCACACACACAGCGTAGTGCTCGCAGTCACCAAGAACAACCTGTGTGTGTTTGCAGAGACTGAAAATTACAGTAATGAGAGCTCTGTCAGCAGCTCCTCCCGCTTCCCTTCAGTTTGCTGATTACAGCCTGTTTGGATAGTTGAAACACAACCACACACACACTCCCACATACAGGAGTAGTTGGCCCACCAATGACCCTTTAATTAATTAACTCTTCCCTGTTTTTAGCCTAGTTGGTAATTTTTCTCCCCATCTCAGAGAAACAAAACATCAATTTAGAAATTTGCCCTCTGACATGACCCTTGCCACACACCCAGTTAGACACAAAACCAAGTTGCAATCCATCAATCCTAATCCCTCCACTGACTCTTCTGCTGTCTAATCCAGCATCAGAATATAAACATCTTCCTTGAAGCAAAACAACACAACTGAGCTCTGCCGTTTCAGGACATCTATTTGTGTGAAGATAATTGGAGTCTGAGTACATGCATTAGACTGAAGTATACATGAATAGATCAGTGCGTCTATTTGTGTGGGCATTGGGGTCATGTTGTGCCTCCAGGGTGAATTGTGTCCATGTGGGTCTGATTACATGAAGGTGCAGTCTGCAATCAGAGATGCAGCTCTGTGCTACAACCTGTTGGATTATACAAGGCCACTGCTAATCCTGCCAACTGCTGCTGGTCTTTTCTAAAACTGGAGCCAAACTGAACCCAGTCATGGATAACATATAGCCAACAAGAGTTACAGCGTTAAGGGAAGAGTCTATGGGTTTTGTTGAAATGATGACTTTTCCTTTTACAACTTAATGGATGTTTTATGACCTCTGAGCAGCATGTGGCTTGAGATGTTGACATGCATGACTGGGCTACTTGGTGATTGTGCAAACAAGCATAAAAAGCCCTCAGTCTGCATTAAGTGATGCAATATAACCATACCAGATTCTTACTGCTAATTAATGAACAGTCAAATATTTGGAGTACAGCTTAAAATCACTTAAGGACCAAAAATGGCTGTTAGGACAGAAAGATACAATATGAGCTCAGATATAACATCACAATAGACAGAAATGAAACTAAATGTTTAACTTGACACTGAAAGGCAAAGTAAGAGCAGCAGTGTCGAATGGAACTGTTTTAGTATCAATTTAGTAAAAAAAAAAAAAAAAAACCCTGGTATTTAAAGTTAAAAGTTGAAGAGATAGCTTGCGCTCATAAAGGACAATCACTGATTTCCCAAAAGGAAAAGCATCTTAGTGAAAAAATGAATGCTTTACAGCAAAGCTGCACTGTTTTAATGTTTGAGCCCAAGTCGGTCTACACTTTATAAAACACACAAAGAGACTGAGGGATCACAATTCTTATACATGTAGCATCCAAGTATAAAGACGCTACAGATCATTTAAAATCTTAAAACGTTTTGGTTAATTTTAAGAGTAACATCCTTTTTAAAACAACTGCTATGAGTAAAGGGACAAACGGCTGGACAGACTGATGGATAAATGAGTGGACAAACAGATTGATGGACATGTGGAAAAAGGTTTTAGATAGACAAGAGGCAGAAAATTAGAAAATATTCAAATGAAAATCATACTATTCCTGAATGTGTATGAACCATTTGGAGATAGATGCCCACTGCATTGCAAATTATCTTTTCTTGAAAAGTGAAGCAGCTAAAAACATCCTGGATTAATGAAAGGTGGAAAAGATGCAGATTCAGAGGAATCTTTTCCACATCCTAATTGCACCAGTCCTTTTTGTTGACCCTGTTCAGTAGTTTTCTTAGAATATTTACCAAAATCGGAAATAGCAGCTTAGATATTAAACCTGGAAATCGTATTAGCCAGGAGAACCCCAACTGGTCCAACATATTTTATTGGAGGAAAGACTAAGCCCTAGTCTCAGTTTTGTTGAGTTTACACTTCAACTTGTGGCGAGCAAAGAAGAGAGAGAAATAAGAACACACACATTTGTTTGAACAGGGCAACAGTAGCCATGGGGTATAGAAGCTTTTTAGTTTGTTTTTTTTTTTGGATGCTGGGTGTGTGTACAAAAGAAGCTTGAAGTGGGATAGAAAGAGACTCTGGTCACCAAAAATCAAAGAGGATGAGAGGAGAGAAGTCAGGGGGTGGGAACCATGTGAAGGTGTGCCAGAAAAACAGTGTGGTAGGGGGTGGGGGGGATACTACATAAGCAACCCAAATCCCCACATTCAAAAGCTTTCAGGGAACATTCCTGCACATCACGTTAACCCTACACAGCAAAAAACAACTTGGAGTTGTGGTAAAGGTTGGGTGTGAAACTGAAAAGTATGTTGCAAAACCAGAAAGTTTAATTTGGACCAACATTTAGAATGCTGATGTCATGCAATGGGAAAAGCACATCCATGAACAGGTTTTGTGCTATCCCACACAACAATGACACTTACACAGTGTACATAAGCCTGATGCGTCACCAGGCTTTATTTTCCCCATCGTCAAGCTAAGAATTGTTTGTTTATTTATTTTAAAGAGATATTTTTTCTACAAACCTGTAGCAGTGATAGCTAGGGCTGAACGATTAAATGCATTTGCAAGAATATCACAAAAAAAATTGCAATATCTGAAGTTTTTTTTTTGTTTTTTTTGTACAGTGGAAAAAGCCTTCAACTTGCTACACACCCACCTGTGGTACTGAGTCTGCAGGAACTGAAACTCCTCCTTTATGCGGTCCAGAGTTTCTGGATAGGTTAATTTCAGTGACTGGGGAGTCCCTGAGGCTGCTGCTGCCGCCGCTGCTGCTGCCGCCACCACTGAGGCCGAAGACCCCGGGGGTGGCTGAAGAGGCGCCTGAGAGAGGGAAAGTAAGAAAAAAAGAAATCCAATTTATAGTCACTAATGAGAACACCGTGTGCATTTATAAGTGCAGGATAATTGCCAAAAGGGAGTCACTGTTGGAACTCCAGAACTCCAAATCCTGTCAACAACTTTGTGGTAACAGCTGAGGAATTTTCTGTGGAAAATGACAAGTGGCAATAAAAAAAGCACATTTTAGCTTTTAATAAGAGCCAATATCTACAACACAATGTTCAAAACATCCACGGGAAGCCATAAAATATCAATGCCAACAATGTTGATGTTGATCAATGAGCAGGAGGAGCACAGTCTAATCCAGAAATGTTGTCATTGCCCCCAGAGGTAAATCTGAAAAGGCCAGCAGTACTCTGATGCATATATGCACTTCTCAGTCAAATAAAACGACTCAGTACATATCTCACTATTAAAGTAGAGCACCATTTTTGTTGAGGGAAAAAAAAACACCTCATCATTACTAATGCCCTGCCCCCCACAGCCTCTGAAGATAGTCTCGCTTCTCTGCAGGGTGCACAGCAATTAGGAGAACACAACTGTAGGGGTAATGCTGCGAGACAGGCAGACAAAAGGGAGCTGAGAGACGGTCTAAGAGGGTGGTCGGGTCCGTCCGTCTGTCTGTCTGACTCTGTGTCAAAATAAGGCGAGAGAAGAAGCAGACAGTTTTGGGGACAGCTGGCTCATAAGCTTCACGACATGTAACCAAGATGGTGATGTGCACTTACTCGACGGATCCGATTCCGATTTATCCAATGTTAAAAACAATACTAAAGAGTCCAGAAATGTGCTTAGTGTGGGATATTTTCAAGCAATCCAAAAATTGCACAACCCTACACAGCTTATAAGAGACAAAATTACAAACATTACAGATGAGCTATTGTGCCAGTTTCAGGCTTATATACCGAGGTGTGTTGCAGATGTGTTGATTACTGTGCTCAGTCCTAATTAAAAAAACTAAACTCAGATGTATAATGCCGAATCCCTGGTGGTTTACAAGACCAACAACACTAACGACGCCTATTTCTCTTCAGATGTGCAGCTTTTGATCACACAAATACAGCCTGCGTGTGGAGTAGACTGCACTACAGCTCAGCAGCTTAATTTCTTGAGTTCATGCACAAGAAAGATAGAACTTTCCACATGGTGCCACGTAAACACCAAGGTTTTCTTATTGCAACATCTTCCTCCAAAGGGTGTATTAAAAGAGTGAAACTCAGTTTTTTTTCTACAAATATTCCTAACCAGTAGTCATCTTGCTTCTTCTGGCTGCCAGGGGATTTGATTCAAATATCATCATCCTTTCCCAAAAGGGAACAAAAAGAAATCAGAAAATGCTCTGCATTTTATTCCTGTTTATAGGGAAATTTAATTTTACATTTGTTTTTCTTTAGCATACATCTTTCATTTTAAATATGTTTGGCTTTCTTTTCTTAGAAGTAAGTGGATAAACACTTGCAAACGTCCATTTAAAAGTGGTCATACAGAGTCTATGTAGGCATCAAGTTAAACCAGAGTTTTGACATGTTGCAGATTCAAAACTACTTGAATTTTCAGGGCGTCATGCACTTTGGAGAGCTTGAGTGACTGGAGTTGCATTGAGCACAAAGAAATCCTATCCAAGCTTGATTGCAGCACACCGTCACAGAGCTGGCTGAAAGAAAGCCAATAGTTTTTTTTTTCTCACATTTGCAAAAAAACAAATAAAAAAACCCTCAGCTGCTTGAAAAAGTTTCCATTCACAAAAAAACACAGAAAGTGGCGGTGTGTCGAAACCAAGGGCCCACGCAAATAGTCCACACGAACAGAAAAATTGGTTCCTTTGCTCAAAGTGAAAAAGAACAAGAATTCATTTCTTTTTGGACAGGCATTTCACAAGTGCAGAGCTTTTGGGAAGTCCTCATAGGTCCCACCCACTGTAGGATTTTTTTGGTTTAGTAACCACAACCACTTCAAATTTCCGACCAGTCATGCAATATTTATTGGTAACCGCGCAATAAAAAAAAAAAAGTTCTGCACATAATGAGTGTCAAGAACAAGATGATGTCATTTTGTTCTTGCAGCGCAGAGACAAAATAATGTAGACTGTACTGAAGATCTAAAATAACATTTTTGTTCTAAAATAACCCAAAGTCATTCATTAAGGTGGGAAATATTTTCGGCCAATATTGTGAAGCTGCAGTGGACATGAACAAGTTGTTGAGAGCCATTAATATCTCAAAGCTTCTAATAAATGTCCCTGGTAAATAAAATCAAACTCAATCTTTCAAGGATTATAGAATCCTCTTTCAGAATCAAGTCTATGTCTTGCATACAGTCTAACTCAACAATATGAGAAAGATTTTAAAGCAGGGCTATTCAAATCCAGGCCTCCTCAGTATGCAGTCAAGTTTCCCAGAGTCCTGCTAATGACCTCATTAGTTGGCTCAGGTTTGTTGAAGCAGACACGCATCTAAAAGTTGCAGGATACCTGCCTTAGAGGAGTGGAGTTGAAGACCACTCCTTTAAAGCAAGATAGAGTTGGACTGAATGCGATATGCAGAAAAAATCTTATGCTTTTATAGAGGTTTGGTTCATTTTCACACAGCACACTTCAAAAATCAAATTGTCTGAACCATGTCATGCAGTTACAATATTCACTCGCATCACAAGAAGCTGCCACTTTTTCTATTGGTTCACTTCTGTCTGCCAATTGTTTTCCCACTGTAAATGAGAAATCCTGCAATAACTATATTGGCAGAGTGAGAGTAAGAGTGAGACTAAATCTAATGCTGTGAATGTCTTATTGGCTCACCGAATGTTTACATTACTGCATCCCTTTACAAAATTAGCATGGGGTACACCAATACTGCCATTGCAATGTATTTGTGGAAATTATGCATCCATACAGTGAAAGAAATCCATGTTTGATTCATGCCAAAGTTCAAATGAGATTTCACACCTGCCTGAAAGAGAAAGTCTATTCTGTGGTCTGCTTAAAGTGAAGCAAAGTGCTTTGGTGTGAATGTCCCTTTAGGTTTTGCACTTCAAGTTCCACTCCAGTTCTGGTCTGAAACTTCAGATGCCACTTTTACATTTACACACCGATCGCGAATCGGGAAGACCTCTTTCACCGTCCAACCCAAGAACTAAATAGCGTGAAGAATTAACTGAAGAAATTGTACTGACAAGTGGAGATGACAAAGGATGGTGCATCAAACAACTAAAAGACAGATGAACTCATTCACTAAGACTTCAGACATTCCCACTGGCAAATTTCTGGGTTGATGAACTATAGTCACTGATAAGAACAGGAGAACCAAGAGCTAATGACGGAAATTACTTTTAATTTATTTATCTATTGATTCATTTAAAACAAGTTCTTAAAGACAAGAAAACATGTAATCAGTAGGACAAAATAAAGCCTGTACATACATAGGCAAGAACAAAATAATTAGCTTGTCACTACTTTTCTGTTTGAAAAAGAGTAGGAATAAGTTAACATTTAATTAATCCTACCCTTTGACTCAATGTAATGAAATTATTTACCAACTCAATAATTATCAGAAATTTGTAATTAGAATCACCTTAATGTATTCATACGCCTATATGCTGTGCTAAAACACAAACAAATGATACTACATAAGCAAAATTATTTATAAACTGACTTATAAGACAAGAAAATCTTCAGATGTATAATAATATTAAAAGCAGTGACTATTATAACAACCAGACATACAACATCAGAATAATTACCAACTCCTTGCCAATGTACACCCTATAATTATTTTATAATCTCTTATACAACTACAAATAAAACCACAAAAAACTAATAATCATCATAAAATAACATCTACTAATAATGGCAATAGTAAAGAAGGAAAAACTATTATTTGTGTCAATTGGCGACTCCACTATGTAATGCTTGTACTGTAGTTTTGTACTTATTTTTAAACTAAATTTGAAGAGGGGGAAAAAAAATAAATGGTAGAAGTGGGAATAAAAAGAACAGCACCATTTCTGGAAATGTACAGGTGAGATTAGAATACATTAATCTCTCCTAAAAGAGAAAGAACTCTAAACAAAAGAACAAAAAAGTTGGTAGAAAATGGGAAGTGGCCTCATTGTTCATCTTTCTTTCTAGCAAGTTGCTCTCAATCTGTCTGCCAGATCCCCACCAAGAGCATGGAGCGAAACAAACCCACTCCAACGTTGCTTACTCAGCCCCACCGTTACACACACAGTCAATTGATAAACCTGTGCGTTCTCAGTCTTGCTCACACATATGCACACCTCATACCTGACAAGAAAACATGATAAAATACACAAACTCTTTCTTCTCATTTTTCACACGGCACGTTGAAGCAGGGCAATAAATCTTCCATGCGAAAAAAGAAGGGCACAAAGGTTTTTACGGCCTCAATTCCCTATGTATTTTAGCTTTTAAAAATATATATTTACACTCATAATAAAATAAAAAACTGAGCACTGAGCATACGTTTTTCCCTTCCTCCTTATGACCAACATTAGTCAGTGCCCACTTCTAATCCAGCAAACTGCTGAGCTGCTTTTAAAGTGAGAGGTCAGGACAATAAGATGACCTGGTGACCTCAAGGGAATAGATCTGAGCAAAGAGTCTCACCTGATAATCCAGCCAGTTATTCAGTCCCTCCCAGCTTGAGAGCAAACAAGAGAAACACCATCTGCCCACAAACAAAGCTCGCCTAGATGGAAATTTACTGTTGCACACAAGGGCATAGGAACAAGTCTGTCATTGGGGGGGACGCATCGGAAACCTGACATATCAGTAAATAGCAAAGTAGAAAACATCTCATAAAATAGGACTCGGCAGTTTTAAACTCAATACAGCAGTTTGACTAACAAAAATAAAATCTAAAAACCAAGTTTTGTTCTTCTTGAACAACACTCTACATCAGTGCAACAGTTTGAGCTACAAAATAAATAAAAATGATACTTTTCACGTTTAACAGACTCTTAGCTCCTCACTGTTAACTCGGTCTCACTTTCCAGCTCTGCACTCAGTAACTTACCAAAGAAGAGCCATGAAAAACACTGAAGCAAAAAGCCTTAATGTTTTTTTTTCTCCTGTCATTTTCAGCCACAAACATTTAACTGAAATATTTACGAATATGTGTTTCAGTCTCTGCCTCCCTCTGACTCTCTGCAGCCTGAAGTTCCTGCATGGATTCATGGATTTCCGACAGACACTACAGTAATGTACAGTGTCTGAATGTGAACTAAATATAAAAAGTATGTTTTTATCATACAGAACTTAATTTTCAGATGTATACATTGAAAATCACTTCAACTCTATTTACTGTGTAGCAAAAAATTCACTGATTTATTTTTAAACTTCTCCTCAAGCACTTTTCTTATCGTCTCCTAACCATTAACCTTATAGTTTGGAAATAATGAAAAAAATATTGAAACGTTGAAAGAAATCAACCTGACATCAGTCTTCACCTGTTCTCCTTTGTGGTNTGGAAATAATGAAAAAAATATTGAAACGTTGAAAGAAATCAACCTGACATCAGTCTCCACCTGTTCTCCTTTGTGGTTTTATTGAAATTAATATAATTTTTATATCTTCACACCCTGAAACTCCACCTGGCTCTCCTATGTCTTCCCTGACCTGCTCCTCTCATAATAAAATAGTTTAGTTTATTTAAAAATTAAAAACAGTTAATATGTATTTCAATAAACTAAATGAAGACCTAACCAGAACTTATTCACTAACCTGGTCATGTGACACAACATTGTATATTTTCCACGTATTTGCTGAATATTTTTTTATTTTAAACATTGTAGTCGGTGTATGATGCCTGTAAAAGCCTTTGTCCAGGAGCAGAACTCAACAGATTATAATAGTTTAAAACAATTAAAGAAATACTAAAATGATATATTATGACAATTAAGTCATAATATATGACTTAATTGTCATATATTCCTACGCCTATGGTGGTCATCTATATATAGGTTTTCCTTTTTTTTTGCTTTGTGAGTATATATATTTAATTTGCATTCAGTATATTCCAGGTTATTGGAAGTGTAAAAATATTTGTACATTTCATTGTAGAGA
>CAEGAF010012834.1:0-15893 GCA_903067075.1 Micropoecilia bifurca
AATTGCGTCATGAAGACGATGTGGAAAAGTTTGTTTTTATGTTTTAACTGTAAAAACTAATTGAAAAAACAAAATTGTGTCATGAAGACGATGTGGAAAAGTTTGTTTTTATGTTTTAACTGTAAAAAACTAATTGAAAAAACAAAATTGCGTCATGAAGACGATGTGGAAAAGTTTGTTTTTATGTTTTAACTGTAAAAACTAACTGAAAAAACAAAATTGCGTCATGAAGACGATGTGGAAAAGTTTGTTTTTATGTGAAAAGTTTGTTTTTATGTGAAGTTGACCTCGTTTTACCATGAAACTCGTTTTATTGACATAAAATTATTTAACATTTTGTATGAATGTCGCATCAAGAAGATACTTTGGATGTTTATGAAATTAAGAGTCAGATAATAAAATACTTTTTTCTGCAATATAAAAAAAAATCAGATAAATTTGTCATGAAATTTAATAAACCGGTGAATAAACAAAAATTAGCTAAATAATAATGACAGAAATTCAAAATATCGTTTTCTTTACAAAATTAAAAGTTTATGAAATTCGCATAATAAATATCAAAATATTACGAGGAAATTTAGGAAACTGAATTCTGGGGGGGAGAAAAAAAGTGTTTTCAGTGTAATCAGAGCCCGGGCTTTGACTAGACCGTGTGTGTGTGTGAATAAAGTGTCGTTTTGTTGCTTCTGAGTTTTAAATGCGTTTTATTTTGGCGTCTCCAGTGTCGATGTTCAATAAACAGCATGTGTGTCTCAGTCGTCTGAGTGGTCATTGGATGTCCAAGCTGAGGTCCGGGGGCCGTCTGTGGCCCGCAGAGTGAGTTTTATATATATAGGAATGAATTAAATCTGCTTTAAATCTGGATTTTATTGTAAATAAGCAACAAATCCTAACAGGAAACTTGTAATAAAACATCCTAGAGGTTTTGAATAACTTTTTCTCCAAGTAATTACTTTTTAAAAAAAAGAAAATTAGCATTTCTAGTTTAATATTGAACAAATAAAAACTATTTGACTTCTTGTCTCTTCAGGGATTTGACTAGACCAGGGTGAGCAGCTCCAGCTTCAGATCTTAGAAGATGAAAAAATACATATAAAAACATTAAAGGTAACAAAAATAAACAGAATTATTAATAATTTTCAATAAAATACAATAAATCTTGACCTTGCTTATTTTCTTCAGTTTTTACTTCAATTAATCAAATCAGGATCGATAAAGTTTGGCTGTTTTGATGTCAAATTGATTTCATAAAATTTTGTTTATGATTAATTTGTGAGTTAAATATTTGGATTTAATTGACATTTATTTAGTAGGAATCAGTTTTTCTCTTTGTATTAAATGTTTTCATGTCAACAAAGCCGTTTTATGTTGATTAGCAGAAGCAATAAAAAGGTTTTTAAGGGTGTCTGCTAACAACGTTAGCATTAAACATGGCTCCTCTGTAGCTAACGCCACGTTAGCTCTAAACATGGCTCCTCTGTAGCTAACAACGTTAGCACTAAACATGGCTCCTCTGTAGCTAACTCCACGTTAGCTCTAAACATGGCTCCTCTGTAGCTAACTCCACGTTAGCTCTAAACATGGCTCCTCTGTAGCTAACTACACGTTAGCTCTAAACATGGCTCCTCTGTCGCTAACTCCACGTTAGCTCTAAACATGGCTCCTCTGTCGCTAACTCCACGTTAGCTCTAAACATGGCTCCTCTGTAGCTAACTCCACGTTAGCTCTAAACATGGCTCCTCTGTAGCTAACTGGTCCAAACCGGTTCCTAAATGACAAATAAAGCCAAATAAATCGCCCCCTGCTGGCCTGGAGGCCCTTCACCACCTTCAGCCCTACAGAAGCAAGGTCAGAGGTCACGGGACAAACCGAGTGGGAAATGAGCTGCAGCAGCCTCTATGGAAGCCCATTTCTGCCAAGAATAAAAAAAAGTTAACAAGAAGACATAACTTCGAATTTCAGTCATAATTTAAAGAGATTTAAAGTCATAATTTCGAATTTGAAAGTTAATTGTAAATTTCAAACTTATGATTTCAACTTTCAGTCACAATTTTGAATTTCACAGTCATAATTATGAGATGTAGGGTCATAATTTCGACTTTAAAAGTCATAATTATGAGATTTAAAGTCATAATTTTGACTTTCAAAATCGAAATTATGACTTCCTGTTTAGCTTTTGTATTTTTTTTTCTTGGCAGAAACGGGCTTCCGTAGCTTTCTGTCTAGATAGAAACGCCATTTTAATCTGCGGTTTAGGAAAATGACGGAAGAACCAACCAAAGATCCTTCCGGCCAACAGGAGGTTCAACTCTTCACTTTTTTTATTTGTGTGAAATTACAACCAGAGCCGCTCGGCAGCTTTGGTAGCATTAGCCGTTAGCATGTCACGTAGCGTTGCCTCCAGGTATTTCCGGTTGAATATTTTAATAAATATTCTCAACAAAACGGGCAAAAAAAGGGAACATTTCTGAGTTACTTCATTTCCCATTAGCATAATGTCTGTGTAGCTAACTTTAGCATTAGCGCAGCTAGCTTTTATTAGCTAGCCACTGTGTCTGATGTGAGATTTTTACCAACTGCTTTTTGCTTCTTTGTGAAACATAACTAGAGAAAAACAGCTAGCTTCTAGCAGTTAGCAGCTAGCAGTTAGCAGCTAGCAGTTAGCAGCCGACAGACGAGGAAACTGAAATAAAACAGATTCTTTAACTTTCATTTGTCTTTATTGAAGGCGGCACAAAGCAACGACGTTTCATCCGTTCACATCATGGTCCATCGATCGCCTGCTAATCCTCACTGACCTTTGACCTACAGCAGCCAGAATCAACAGGCCAGCNCTAAAGCGCTAAACCAACATGTTATTTAGCAGAAGCTAAAGCTAAAGTGCTAAACCAACATGTTATTTAGCAGAAGCTAAAGCTAAAGCGCTAAACCAACATGTTATTTAGCAGAAGCTAAAGCTAAAGTGCTAAACCAACATGGTATTTAGCAGAAGCTAAAGCTAAAGTGCTAAACCAACATGTTATTTAAATGAAGCTAAGTGCTCTAATAGTTAGGAAACTTAGCTAAAGTGCTAAACATAAGCTCTGCCATTAGCGCATTAGCATTAGCATTAGCTCAGCTCTGCGTCCAGGCGTCAGATCGGCTTTCCGTCGGTTTCTGCAGATTCAGGACTGGGAGGCGTTTGATGAAGGTGAAGGCGTAGCTAGCTGAGCTAGCTATGCTAGCTGTGCTAGCCGCGCTAGCTGCTAGAGGTTCTGGATCCAAACCGGGTTTTTTCGGATCCGGTTCTGGACAGAAACTCCAGAGGAAGAAGCAGGAAGCCGGATCTCTGATCATCGAGCCTGAGGCAGAACCTTTGGGTCGAACTAATCGGACGATTTGCTACGTTTGTTTCTTGGTCTGGACTGCAGGCGTGAAAATACAGATTTTTTTATAACGTAAAACATTAAATTAAACCCAAACTAATGATTTAAAACATCACACGGTTCAAAGAAAACGATGTTTTCATGGATGTTGAGGCGGAAAGTCCAACAAAACTAAACCATCACCTGGAAACTGGGAGGAAAAGTAAGTAAGTAAGTAAAACCAGCAATCAAAACAAGCTAGCTAGCTAGTTAGCACGGGGCGATTAGCCCAGGGCGCAACTTTGGACACTCCTGGTCTAGTCCAATCACTGGCTGAGAGGTCCGGCAGCCATCTTGTTTCTCCTTCAACCCTGGCAAGCAGCTGTGACCTTCCAGTCCAGTCCTGTAGTTCCAGTCCAGTTCTGTAGTTCCAGTCCAGTCATGTAGTTTCAGTCCAGTCATGTAGTTCCAGTCCAGTCCTGAAGTTCCAGTCCAGTCCTGTAGTTCCAGTCCAGTTCTGTAGTTCCAGTCCAGTCCTGTAGTTCCAGTCCAGTCATGTAGTTCCAGTCCAGTCATGTAGTTCCAGTCCAGTCCTGAAGTTCCAGTCCAGTCCTGTAGTTCCAGTCCAGTTCTGTAGTTCCAGTCCAGTCATGTAGTTTCAGTCCAGTCCTGTAGTTCCAGTCCAGTTCTCTAGTTCCAGTCCAGTCCTGTAGTTCCAGTCCATCTGTAGTTCCAGTCCAGTCCTGTAGTTCCAGTCCAGTCCTGTAGTTCCAGTCCAGTTCTCTAGTTCCAGTCCAGTCCAGTTATCTAGTTCCAGTCCAGTCCTGTAGTTCCAGTCCAGTCCTGTAGTTCCAGTCCAGTCCAGTTCTCTAGTTCCAGTCCAGTCCTGTAGTTCCAGTCCAGTCATGTAGTTCCAGTCCATCTGTAGTTCCAGTCCAGTTCTGTAGTTCCAGTCCAGTCCTGTAGTTCCAGTCCAGTCCAGTTCTCTAGTTCCAGTCCAGTCCTGTAGTTCTAGTCCAGTCATGTAGTTCCAGTCCATCTGTAGTTCCAGTCCAGTTCTGTAGTTCCAGTCCAGTCCAGTTCTCTAGTTCCAGTCCAGTCCTGTAGTTCCAGTCCAGTCATGTAGTTCCAGTCCAGTCCAGTCCTGAAGTTCCAGTCCAGTCCTGAAGTTCCAGTCCAGTTCTGTAGTTCCAGTCCAGTCCTTAAGTTCCAGTCCAGTTCTGTAGTTCCAGTCTAGTCATGTAGTTCCAGTCCAGTTCTGTAGTTCCAGTCCAGTCATGTAGTTCTAGTCCAGTCCAGTCATGTAGTTCCAGTCCGGACCTGTAGCTCTGGTCCAGTCCTGTAGTTCCCGTAGTTCCCGTAGTTCCTGTAGTTCCTACTGGCTGTGGCTCTCCACCCAGAGCCTCAGCCGCCTCCTGTAGTTCAGTCATGTAGTTCTGGTCCAGTCCTGTAGTTCCTGTAGGTCCCGTAGTTCCTGTAGTTCCTACTCGGTGTGGCGCTCCACCCAGAGCCTCAGCCGCCCCCCGTACTCCGCCGGGCTCACGGTGGAGAAGGAGCGGCGGCCATGATGCCTCAGGCTCTTCCACAGATGCTCCAGCCGCTTCTTCAGCCCGTAATCCGTCAAAATGTCGACGATACCAACAAAGTACCGCCGGTCCGGACCGTCCAGAACCTGCGGCCCGTTCCTCGGGTCCGGCGCCGGAACCGGTCCGGGGTTCACGGACCTGGAACGGTACCGGACAGGAAGTGAGGCGGACAGAACAGCGCCAAGGCTAGCAAGCTAAAGATGTAGCTAGCTAGGTATTTAGCTTAGCAGTCTCAATACTTAGCCAGCTAAATATTTAGCTAGTTAGTAAACTACACAATTAGCTGACTAACTACTTAGCATGTTATCCGGCTAAATGTTTAGCTTACTATTTAGCTAGTAAGCTAACTACTAAACTAACTACTTAGCATGTTATCCAGCTAAATATTTAGCTAGTTAGTAAACTAATTACTAAAACAAACTAACTACTTAGCATGTTAGCCAAATAAATATGTAGCTTGTTATTTAGCTAGTTAGTAAACTACTTAGCATGTTAGCCAGCTAAATATTTAGCTTGTTATTTAGATAGTTAGTAAACTAACTACTAAACTAACTATTTAGCATGTAATCCAGCTAAATGTTTGGCTTACTATTTAGCTAGTAAGCTAACTACTAAACTAACTACTTAGCATGTTAGCCAGCTAAATGCTTAGTTTACTGTTTAGCTAGTTAGTAAACTAACTAACTACTAAACTAAACTAACATGTTAGCCAGCTATATATTCAGCTGGCTAACTACTTAGCATGTTAGCCAGCTAAATGTTTAGCTAGTTTGTAAACTATATATTTAGCTGGATAACTACTTAGCATGTTAGCCAGCTAAATGTTTAGCTAGTTTGTAAACTATATATTTAGCTGGCTAACTACTTAGCATGTTAGCCAGCTAAATGTTTAGCTAGTTTGTAAACTATATATTTAGCTGGATAACTACTTAGCATGTTAGCCAGCTAAATGTTTAGCTAGTTTGTAAACTATATATTTAGTTGGATAACTACTTAGCATGTTAGCTAGCTAAGTAGTTAGCCAGCTAAACTAAACGTTTATCTGGCTAACTACTTAGCGGGTGTCGGACCTCCTGGTTCTGTCGATGAGGGAGGCGAGGGTCTGGTCCTGGTTCTGGTCCAGGTCCTGGTCCTGGTCCTGGTCCTGGTCCTGGTCCTGGTCCTGGTCCTGGTCCTGGTTCTGGGGCTGGTCCTGGTCCTGGTCCTGGTTCTGGGGCTGCAGGCCCAGCAGGAGGCTGTAGTCCAGGACGTTGAGCTGCTCCAGGAACCTGGTGTCGATGTCCAGCTGCTGGAGGAACCAGGATCTCTGCTGCCCTGCAGACACAGAACCGGGTCAGAACCGGGTCAGAACCGGGTCAGAACCGGGTCAGAACCGGGTCAGAACCGGGTCAGAACCGGTTCTCCTCACCCAGCCTGATGACCTGGCCCTCGAAGTTCAGGTCCTTCAGAACCACGGTGGCCCGGCTGCCGTCCGGCGCCGGATCCGTCCAGCGGCTCACCTGGCAGCCCTTGATGTCGTACCTGGAGAGACCAGGAGGCGTCACTGGACCCGACCAGAACCAGGACCAGGACCAGGACCCGACCAGAACCAGGACCAGGACCAGGACCGGGACCAGGACCGGGACCAGGACCTGGACCAGGACCGGGACCGGGACCGGGACCGGGACCAGGACCAGGACCAGGACCAGGACCAGGACCAGGACCGGGACCGGGACCGGGACCAGGACCAGGACCAGGACCAGGACCAGGACCAGGACCAGGACCGGGACCGGGACCGGACTCACCTGGCGCTGATCCGTTCGTCCGGGTAGAAGACGCTCTGCATCACGATGAAGTATTTCTGTCAGGACACAGAGAACCTGGACATTAAAACGCAGTTAGCATTAGCATTAGCTATAGCATTAGCACTAGCAATAGAAATAGCGTGAGCATTAGGAATAGCATTAGCACTAGCAATAGCGTTAGGGGTAGCACTAGCATTAGCGTCAGCACTAGCAATAGCGCTAGCGTTAGGATTAGCACTAGCAATAGCATTAGCAATAGCATTATGGTTAGCAATAGCGTTAGCATTAACAATAGCATTATCGTTAGCAATAGCATTATCATTAGCAATAGCATTATTGTTATCAATAGTGTTAACATTAGCAATAGCATTAACAATTGTGTTAGCAATAGCGTTAGCATTAGCAATAGCATTATTGTTAGCATTAGCATTAACAATAGCATTAGCCTTAGCATTTCACACAAACATCACATTTTGCTTCCTGAAAGTTAATTTGCTCTGATTTCCCTTCAGTTCGTGACGATCAGAACCAGAGAACCGGGTCAAAGCGGATCTTCACCTTCCAACGGGGCGGAAACCGGATCCGGTGAAGCCCTGGAAGAGAAGCAAGGAGGTCACGGGGTCAACGACCTGCATCTGGGGCTAAAGGCTAAAGGTCAGGATAAAGGTCAAGTTAAATGTTAAAGCTCAAGCTAAAGGTCAGGCTAAAAGTCTGATGTTTGGGGTTAAAGGTCAGGTTAAAGGTCATGCTAAAGGACAGGATAAAGGTCAGGCTAAAGGTCAAGCTAAAGGACAGGTTAGAGGTCAGACTAAAGGCTAAAGGTCAGGTTAAAGTTCAGACTAAATGTCAGGCTAAATGTTAGAGTTTAGGTTAAATGTCAGGTTAAAAATCGAGCTAAATGTCAGGCTGGAGGTCGGGCTGAAGGTCAAGGGTCAGAGGTCAGGGTCGTACCTAGGAACCTGACCAGCAGTGAATGTGGGAACCTGGTCAGATGCTCCACGTAGCTCCTCAGGTTGGACAGCAGGAATTTAATCTCTCGCTTGTTTTGGGTCTTCAGGAAAAAACGCTTGTCGTGTCTGAAGGTCCAGAGACACGGAGTCAGCAAACACCTGATGCTAAACGGTTAGCATGACAGCTAACCGCCGTTAGCACACGCTGACGTTAGCACACGCTGACGTTAGCAGCTACGCTGATAAAAGCTGACTTGTTGACATTAGCTCACAGGCTCACAGCAACAAACATCTGAAAAAAGGTCCAACAGCTAAGAATGGCTAATGTTAGCAGCTATGCTAGTGAAATTACTTTGCTAGCATTAGCTAATAATTTTGTAGCGGTGTGAAAACCTTGCTAACATGTTAAAATGCTAACATTCTAAGTCCAACAGCTAAGAATGGCTAATGTTAGCAGCTATGCTAGTGAAATTATTTTGTTAGCATTAGCTAATAATTTTGTAGCGGTGTGAGAACCTTGCTAACATGTTAAAATGCTAACATTCAAAGTCCTACAGCTAAGAATGACTAATGTTAGCAGCTACGCTAATAAAATTATTTTGCTAGCATTAGCTAATAATTTTGGAGCGGTGTGAAAACCTTGCTAGCATGTTAAAATGCTAACATTCAAAGTCCAACAGCTATGAATGACTAATGTTAGCAGCTATGCTAGTGAAATTATTTTGTTAGCATTAGCTAATAATTTTGTAGTGGTGTGAGAACCTTGCTAACATGTTAGAATGCTAACATTCAAAGTCCTACAGCTAAGAATGACTAATGTTAGCAGCTACGCTAATAAAATTATTTTGCTAGCATTAGCTAATAATTTTGGAGCGGTGTGAAAACCTTGCTAGCATGTTAAAATGCTAACATTCAAAGTCCAACAGCTATGAATGGCTAATGTTAGCAGCTATGCTAGTGAAATTATTTTGCTAGCATTAGCTAATAATTTTGTAGCGGTGTGAAAACCTTGCTAACCTGTTACTAATGCTAACATTCTAAGTCCAACAGCTAAGGATGACTAATATCAGCAGCCATGCTAGTGAAATTAGCATTAGCTAATAATCACGTCAGGAAGAAGTCGGCGTTGCTCTTGGAGTTGCTGATGAACTGCAGGTAGCATCTTTCCGAGCAAAGCGACCGCCGATACTCGTCCTCTGCGATGCCCAGCGCCGCGCGCAGCGCGGCGAACACTGGGCCGCCCAGCGTCTCCATGGCGAAGTCCTGGACAGACGGAGACACGGAGAGACACTGTGGGACGCCCCGCGGGGTCGCGACCTCCGCCTGCCGGGCCCCTGACCTCACCTGGTGCACCTGCGTGACCCTGGAGCTGAAGTCGGCGTCTGAAAGGTCGTTCTGGGAAGCAGAAACGGGACGTCTCGAGTCAGAGGGACGACCGGCGGCGCTGCGGTGCGGACCTCTACAGGAAACCCTTAAAACTCTTGGTTTAAATGTGTTTTCTGTGTGTTTTCTGTGTGTTTTCTGTGTGTTTTCTGTGTGTTTTTTCCGGCGGCGCCGCTGACCGAGCCGGAGCGCTAACTGCTGAGTCGGCGCCGGAGGGATTAGGCCCGAACAGAACCGGGTCAGGAGGTTCTGTTTGTTCTGCTGCGGCACAAACCCGGTCGGCTCCAGGCTCGGATTAACAGCTGGAGGTCAGAGGGACGTTAGCCGGCTAACGAGCCAAGCTGTGGCTAATTCACAAAGCTAACGTAAATACTGGCTTGATGCCAAACTGTCCGCTGGCTAATAATCACCTTTACGCTAATGCTAAAGCATCCCAGTAAACACTGGTTCTGCTAACACATGCTAATGCTAAAGGCCTCTACCGAAATGGTTCTGAACAAATGCTAACGCTAAATGGTTCTGCTAACACATGCTAATGCTAAAGGCCTCTACCGAAATGGTTCTGAACAAATGCTAACGCTAAATGGTTCTGCTAACACATGCTAATGCTAAAGGCCTCTACCGAAATGGTTCTGAACAAATGCTAACGCTAAATGGTTCTGAACACATGCTAACGCAAAAGGCCTCAACCGAACACATGCTAACGCTAAAGGCCTCAACCGAACAAATGCTAACGCTAAAGGCCTCAGCAAAAATGTTTCTGAACACATGCTAACGCTAAAGGCCTCTACTGAACACATGCTAACGCTAAAAGACTCTACCAAAATGGGTCTGAACACATGCTAACGCTAAATGGTTCTGAACACATGCTAACGCTTAAAGCCTCAACCGAACACATGCTAACGCTAAATGGTTTTGAACACATGCTAACGCTTAAAGCCTCAACCGAACACATGCTAACGCTAAAGGCCTCAGCAAAAATGGTTCTGAACACATGCTAACGCTAAAGGCCTCTACTGAACACATGCTAACGCTAAAAGACTCTACCAAAATGGGTCTGAACACATGCTAACGCTAAATGGCTCTTAACACATGCTAACGCTAAATGGTTCTGAACACATGCTAACGCTAAAAGCCTCTTCCGAAATGGTTCTGAACACATGCTAACGCTAAAAGCCTCTACCGAAATGTTTCTGAACACATGCTAACGCTAAAGCGCTAAATTCAGCCATGTTGATTCCCATAAGGAGAACATGGATCTCAAAGTTATAGTTCAGTGGAAGCTAAAGTAGCTAATGTTTTCCACGTTAGCAATAATGCTAACGTGGAAAACATTAGCTCAGCTATTAGCGGATTAGCAGGCGTCTGCTGTTCACTGGCTTCGCCTGAATCAACACAAAGTCTCAGCAGCAACAATCAGTCATAAAACTGGATATTATTGGATTCTGGTGTTAAAAACATTTAAACTAAAAATACGGAGAAAAGAGTCATAATGAGGTCAGAGGTCAGAGGTCAGATCACCGTAGGAAGAATCAGCAGACGTGACGAAGCTTCAACTGATTCAGTTTGACTCGGATGATCCAGATATGAGGAACTGAACTGAACTGAACTGAACTGAACCGAATCAACTAAAATGAACTGAAACAAAATGAACTGAATTGAACCAAAATGAACTGAACCCAAATCAACTAAAATGAACTGAAACAAAATGAACTAAACCAAACTGAACCGAACCAAAATGAACCAAACTGAACTGAACCGAACCAAAATGAACTAAACTGAACTGAACCAAAACAAACTGAACCAAAATGAACTAAATTGAACTGAACCAAACTGAACTGAACTAAAATGAACTGAACTAAACTGAACCAAATTGAACTGAACCTAAATCAACTAAAATGAACTGAAACAAAATGAACTAAACCAAACTGAACTGAACCAAAACGAACTGAACCAAAACGAACTGAACCAAAATGAACTGAACTAAACTGAACCAAATTGAACTGAACCTAAATCAACTAAAATGAACTGAAACAAAATGAACTAAACCAAACTGAACTGAACCAAAACGAACTGAACCAAAACGAACTGAACCAAAATGAACTGAACTAAACTGAACCAAATTGAACTGAACCTAAATCAACTAAAATGAACTAAACCAAACTGAACCAAACTGAACTGAACCAAAACGAACTGAACCAAAACGAACTGAACCAAAACGAACTGAACCAAAACGAACTGAACCAAAATGAACTAAATTGAACTGAACCAAACTGAACTGAACTAAAATGAACCAAACTGAACCAAACCGAACTGAACCAACCTGAACTAAACTGAACTGAACCAAACTGAACCGTTCAGTCCAGCTGAAAGTGAACTGACCCAGCCTGCCCTCTGACCTCTGACCCCCTCACCCTGCTGGGGGGCGGAGCCTCCGCCAGCCCCGCCCTCATCCTGCAGCTCAGGTCGTAGAGGTCATGCTGGGGGTCGACCTCGAACTGACCCAGGAGCTTCCTCTGCGTCCTCAGACGGCCCCAGCGCCGCCGCTTCCCCGAGCCGGACCGCTGCCATGGCGACGCCTCCATCACAGAAGAAGAAGAGCTGGAGGAGCCAGAGAGGCTGTTACCACGGCGACAGGGCTACAGGCTAGACTACAGGCTAATCTAGAGGCTAATCTACATGCTAGCCTAGATGCTAGCCTACATGCTAGCCTACATGCTAGACTAGAAGCTAGACTACATGCTAGCCTACATGCTAGCCTACATTCTAGCCTACATGCTAGACTACATGCTAGACTACATGTTAGCCTACATACTAGCCTACATGCTAGACTAGAAGCTAGCCTACATGCTAGACTAGAGGCTAGACTACATGCTAGCCTACATGCTAGACTACATATTAGCCTACATGCTAGCCTACATGTTAGCCTACATGCTAGCCTACATGTTAGCCTACATGCTAGCCTACATACTAGCCTACATGTTAGCCTACATGCTAGCCTAGATTCTAGCCTACATACTAGACTACATGTTAGCTTACATGCTAGCCTAGATTCTAGCATACATATTGGCCTACATGTTAGCTTACATGCTAGCCTAGATTCTAGCCTACATACTAGCCTACATGTTAGCCTACATGCTAGCCTACATGCTAGCCTAGATTCTAGCCTACATACTAGCCTACATACTAGCCTACATGCTAGACTAGAGGCTAGACTACATGCTAGCCTACATGCTAGACTAGAAGCTAGCCTACATGCTAGACTACATGCTAGCCTACATGCTAGCCTAGAAGCTAGCCTACATGCTAGCCTAGATTCTAGCCTACATGCTAGCCTAGAGGCTAGACTAAATGCTAGCCTACATGCTAGACTAGAGGCTAGACTACATGCTAGCCTAGAGGCTTGCCTACATGTTAGGCTAGGCTACATGCTAGCCTACATACTAGCCTAGATGCTAGACTACATGTTACCCTACATGCTAGCCTAGATTCTAGCCTACATACTAGACTACATGTTAGCCTACATGCTAGACTAGAGGCTAGACTACATGCTAGCCTACATGCTAGACTAGAAGCTAGACTACATGCTAGCCTACATGCTAGCCTGCATACTAGACTACATGCTAGCCTAGATTCTAGCCTACATGCTAGCCTAGAGGCTAGACTACATGCTAGTCTACATGCTAGCCTAGATTCTAGCCTACATACTAGCCTACATGCTAGCCTAGATGCTAGCCTAGATGTTAGCCTAGATTCTAGCCTACATGCTAGCCTAGATGCTAGCCTAGATGTTAGCCTACATGCTAGCCTAGGTTATCGCCTACATACTAGCCTAGATGCTAGCCTAGATGTTAGCCTACATGCTAGCCTAGGTTATCGCCTACATACTAGCCTAGATGCTAGCCTAGATGTTAGCCTACATGCTAGCCTAGGTTATCGCCTACATACTAGCCTAGATGCTAGCCTAGATGTTAGCCTACATGCTAGCCTAGATTATCGCCTACATACTAGCCTAAATGCTAGCCTAGATGCTAGCCTTCATGCTAGCCTAAACAGGAAGGAGACGTCCAGGTGTGCTGAGCTAAACAAGCAGGTTTTCATGTCTGGCTAATGTTTCGTTTAGCTAACATTAGCGAAGAATATTTCTCCATCTTTGGTTTTTATATTTTTGGCTTTTTGATTAAACACTGAAGGAAAAATTAAAGTACAACAAAAAACGCGACTAAACTTGTAGCTAACTGAGCTAAACAGAACAATTAGCTTGTTATTCAGCTATTTAGCTTAAAACGGGATTTTTAAATGAACGAATAACAGCAAAAACAATAACTTAGCCTTGAAGTTCATGTTTTTTAGTGTAACTTTTATGTTTCATCAGGTTTTACATGAAACATTCAGACCTACTGGACTAAGTTTGACTAACGTGGCGGTTCGGCTCGGTTCGGCCCGGTTCGGCTCGGTTCGGACCCGGACTCAGCGGGTCCAGCTCAGCCTGGCAGCACCAGCCAATCAGAAGCGTCCAAATCCATCCAGGTATCTCCTCACCTGCCGGTTCCGCTGCTGGTTCCGGTTCCGTCCGGAGTCTCTGGCCCACGTGCCGCAGCCGGACCGGGTCTGGACTGGACCCGGATCCGGTCCCGCCCAGATACCGACTGGTTCCTTCAAAATAAAAGCCCCGTCCAGAACCGGAAGCTTCAAGCTGGACCGGAAGCGTTCAGGGTTCAGGAAGTAGATAATTATTATGCCGATTTATTGAGATTTTTCATCGTTTTTTAAACTTTACTTTTCATAATAAAAGTCTAAACGTTTATTTATATCAGTTAATCAATTAGTTGACGATTTAAAAATAATCAATTAATCGATTCAGCCCTAATTTTATACCGTCACATTATTTTGTTTTTTTTTTCATTGGTTGTTTCCGGTTTTCTACAGATTTAAATTTTTGGGATCTGCTGCCACCAGGCGGCCGGAAGTGTTACTGCAGCCTCCACTGGTAGAAAATCAATAGATTTCATTGGTAAAAACCAATAAAATCTGATTATTTCTGATTTTTTTCAGCCTTCAAGAAAAATTTTTATTTTAAATTTGTTGGAAAAATAACCTAAAGTTTAAAACTCTGCATTTATTGAGGAATAAATGTACTAGATTCGTCTAAATTCGGATTAAAATAATATTTTTGTTGGTAAAAACCAATAAAATCTGATTATTTCTGATTTTTTTCAGCCTTCAAGACAAATTTTTATTTTATGTTTGTCAGCAAAATAACCTGAAATTTAAAAATCTGCATTTATTGAGGAATAAATTTAATAAATTCATCTAAATTCGTCGGATTAAAACAGTATTTTTAATGGTAAAAATCAATAAAATCTGAATATTTCTGATTTTTTCAGCCTTTAAGACAAATTTTTATTTTATGTTTGTTAGAAAAATAACCTAAAGTTTAAAAATCTGCATTTATTGAGGAATAAATTTGATGTATTAATCTAAATTCGTCGGATTAAAACAGTATTTTTATTGGTAAAAACCAATAAAATCTGATTATTTCTGATTTTTTTCAGCCGTTAAGACAAATTTTTATTTTATGTTTGAATAAATTTAATAAATTCATCTAAATTAGTCGGATTAAATTAATATTTTTATTGCTAAAAACCAATAAAATCTGATTATTTCTGATTTTTTTCAGCCGTTAAGACAAATTTTTATTTTATGTCAGAAAAATAACCTGAAGTTTAAAAATCTGCATTTATTGAGGAATAAATTTAATAAATTCACCGGATTAAATTAATATTATTTGTATTTTTTAAATATTTCCTCACAGAAACACGTTTATTCCACGATTTTATTTCAAAAAGCGAAACCATCTGTACAGGCAGGAAACCGTCTCCACGGCAACAGCCTCCTGTGACGTCGTCCGGTAAGCCCCGCCCACCAGGAGGCGCCGCAGCCAATCAGGCGCTCTTCTTCTTCGGTCGGCGGTTTTTCCACAGGACGACGGCGGCGAAGGTTCCTGTGGGACAGAACCAGAGACATGAGGACCAGGACCAGGCGGGACCCTGGGGGGGGGGCAGGGGGGGGGCGCGACCTCTGACCTGCGCAGAGCAGCAGCAGGACGGCGGCGACGCCGGGCAGGATGACCGAATATTCACGGGGCAGGAAGTAGCGGTGCAGGGCGTGGCGACTGTCGACGAAGGGCTGAGGGGAGACGGGGGGGTCAAACAGGGGGCGACGGGTCCCAGAACCGGGTCCCAGAACCGGGTCACGTACCAGAACCACGACCCAGACGGTGTAGTAGGAGAAGAGCAGCAGGCTGAGCAGGACCAGGCTCGTCCCGACCGCCTGATCCGCTCCGGACGCCTGGAGAGACAGCAGAGAGGCTCACCAGACTGCGGGGGTGGAGAGGAATCTGAGGCTGGAGGAACCTGGAAAAACCTGGAAAAACCTTGAGAAACCTGGAAAAACCTGGGACACATGGAGAAAACCTGGAGAAGCCTGGAGAAACCTGGGATAACCTGGGACACATGGAGAAAACCTGGAGAATTCTGGAGAAAACCTGGCAAAACCTGGAGAAACCTGGGAAACATGGAGAAAACCTGGAGAAGCCTGGCAAAACCTGAAGAAACCTGGGAAACATGAAGAAAACCTGGGACACATGGAGAAAACCTGGAGAAGCCTGGAGAAACCTGGGAAACATGAAGAAAACCTGGGACACATGGAGAAAACCTGGAGAATTCTGGAGAAAACCTGGAGAAACCTGGGAAACATGGAGAAAACCTGGAGAAGCCTGGCAAAACCTGAAGAAACCTGGGAAACATGAAGAAAACCTGGGACACATGGAGAAAACCTGGAGAA
>CAEGAF010012842.1:0-27297 GCA_903067075.1 Micropoecilia bifurca
CACACACACACACACACACACACACACACACACACACACACACACACACACACACACACACACACACACACACACACGTGCACCTGCAAACATTGTTTTACAAAGCACTATTATGTCATTGAGTAAGCGCTGCTGCAGAAAGTGTGTGCAACGTCAAAGGATGTTCATTTAAATACCAAAAACCACTTGACTCATGATTTTGTTTCTCAATTTCCTCGATTAAAAAAAAGAAAATCATCTCTAATTCAGTCATTTATTTTAATTGCGTTCAAAGAACTGGCGTGCTTTAAATGAAGTTAAGTTTTCAACCACCAGGGGGAGATGTTCAGAAAATGCTGATGATGGTTTTCTGTTTTTATTTTTATTGTGGTGGAAAACTCGAAAACTACACCTTATATTTAATTTTTAATTAGTCTTTTTTTTTTTTTTTTACATTTACAAAAGGTTTATATTTTATTTCAGGATGCATGTAGATTTCAGGTGATTTTTTTTTTATATTTTATTTATTAAATGACCACACAGCATCTTTCCAAGCTGCCTTGTCGTTTAAATAGTTCAAAAAATCGCTAGCTGAACGTTATTTATTATCTGTCCTCTTTTACCTAAAAGTTACATTTTTCAGTGGTTTTTTTAGCACCTGAAAGCCAACTTGTTACTTTTACTTTACAAATAATAGAAGTATTTTATGTTATGGTAATTCTACAAAAGGTCTTTAGTCTAAATAAGCTATTTTAATTCCTGAGGAAATACATGCATATTCTTAGACATGAGAATAGTTACCGGATAGACAACACATTCTTAGCTAACAGACACACACACACACACACACACACACACACACACACACACACACACACACACACACACACACACACACACACACTGANCACACACACACACACACACACACACACACACACACACACACACACACACACACACACACACACACACACACACACTGAGCTGACTCTGCACATGTTGACCGGACGTGTCCCCAATATGCTATCTGTCTGTCATGCTACTATCTGACTGCTTGAACACTGGATAACATTATATTTTGTAAATACAAAAGCAGCAAGCATTTACTCCCCTTGTTGAATCATGAATTAACTTTGAGTAAACTACATTTTTAGAAAGCAACACGATTAAAAAAGAAATCAAAAACGATAGAAAACCAAAGTTATTTTCACACACCAGGTCTTGATGCTTAGCTCTGCCTTTTTTGCTGAAATCTGATTTTTGTGTGTGTGTGTGTGTGTGTGTGTGTGACTGTTCATGTTACAAATTAAATGCAACCACAGTCAGACTTCTGTGTGAAAGGTTTACGACCCTGAAGCGACTCACATGCACAGAAGAAGAACATTGATGTCACACAGCATTGCTGCGTCTATGAAAGTAACGATGGAGGCTGCCATCTGTGTGTTGATTCAAAGTTTTTTTAGCAACAATAATGTCACAAGATAAGACAAAGAAAGCTAAGGGTTAGGATGTCAGCACTGCTAGCTTCAGCCATCGCTTATGTTCGGATGACTTCCTCTGGCGCAGAATTATGATGCATGTCACATCAATGACGCAACAGTTGGATAAGATGCAACATGACCGTTCTGACTGCAGACGTTCTGAAAACTGAGATATATATCCAAATGTGTGCCACATAAGGGAATATCACAAATCTTAATTTCTTGGGGATGAATAGATTATAATCGGATGTTGAGACTGCTGTGAAAAGGTTGGATTTGGATCTCATTTGGCTGTTGGGTCAAATTCGCTTTGGTCATTGATCTCCATCAGTCTAGAAGGATTTACAAAGCCGCCTCTATGACTTTTAGTCGTCAGCGAACCAAAGTGAGAGATGTGATAACCGTAGGATAGATGCAGTGGTGGTGAATCTTCCAAAGAGACGCCAGTCAACCAAATTTACTCCAAGAGCAAATCAGTTCACCCAGGAAGTAATAAAAACAACTTGGAGCATCTAAACCTCTGCAAGAATTTAAGGGAGAGGACAGAGTCGGTGCTGACCAAAAGAACATAAAGACCCGCCTTGCGTTTACCAAACACTTCCTGATGATTCACAGGAACTTAGGGAAAACATTACATTTGTCGAATGTGTGAGTCATGTTGCAGCTAAGCTAAGGAATTCAGAAACGGGGTTAGAAGCTTCTTTGGATGACTCAACATAATTGATGTAATCGTGAGAAAATCCTGCAGGAGAGCGACGTTGAACGCAATTGGGTTCTGCAGCAGGACAAGGATCCAAATTATTCAGAAATACAATGTAAAGTTTTGGAGTGGCCAAGCCAAAGTCTCAACCAATTCAGATACTTTCGATTGACCTTAAGCACACCGTTCATACTCAGAAATTAACATTCAGGTGATTCTAAAATTAGTTTGACCTAAAGCGTTACAGAAACAGAAGAAATTAGTAAGGAGTCGACACTTTTTCCCTGAACTTGATGTAAAGAATCGCACCAAATGCTGTCGAAATCGAGAGAGGCATGTTTGAAAATATATAGTCATTGATAATGCAAACATCAGTGCCAGAAATGAATCAGTTAAAGTTCTTGGAAACTCTGCTGCAGAAGTGAATCATGCTCCGTTCACCACTGCACACAATCACATGATCTCTCCTCTGTTTCTCTGCAAGCTGATCTGCTTCAGTGTTGGACATTTCAACATCGATGCTAGGAGTTGACTCACAGTAAAGCTTGGTTTAAGTCGGACGGCTCGTTTTCAGCTTAATACATGGCTTCAGTCGCCAGAGCCCAAAATATCTGACAGTAAAACGGCTTTAATCTACAACAGGTTGCACAGTTGCAGTTATTCCTTTTGTGTTATTTGGTGGTTACAGTTGAGATGAGACAGGAAATGAGTGGGAAGAGAGGAAGATCCCAGTGGGACCGTGGGTCCGGACTCTGGCTACGTCCTGGACCACCAAGCTACCAAGACACCCCGATCCATCGCTGCTACGCATTAACTGTCAATGGGTCGACGGCAAATGGGGTTTCTGCAGTATTACATTCTAAGAGCGTTTATTAAATAGAGGCAGTACGTCTGTTTTTAAAGTTTGGAATAATCTATTCAAACATGCTTAGCTTAGCATTTAAAGTTTATGTCGATATCAAATATTTGCTTATTTAAAACTTGGCATAATGGTTTTGCTGCCTCAGCTGTGCAACAGATTGCTGCTTCAAACTCTGGCTTTACTCAGAAACAGTTATGACCAACAAACAGATGATTCAAGGGTTTCTGCAGGGTCTTTCTTTTTTTAGGCCCTAAAAATGTCCAGATTTTACTTTTTACGCCTCAATTACATTGCGATAATATTAACCCAAAAGATTTTCCCACAACTCTCTTACTGAACTTTAGGATCTTTGTCACTAAGAAGTGTTGGAGTTTAAAATGTATCCTTTATCAGTTCAAATTATTAAATCCTAAACCTTCAGCAGGGGAAACATTTCAGCTTAAGTTAATAAATAAATTGGCATTTAAGGTAGATAGTCATTAATACAGCTTCTCACAAAAATAGACCAGATTTCTTAAAAATTACCCCCACAGACTTTATTAGCCTTAGTTTTAGAAAGTTTCTGAAACTCTGCACAATAAAAATACAATTTTTGTACTTCTATTTAGCTATAAAGATCCCTGTTTAAATTTAAAAGTGTTTGCAGACTTTATGCTGCTGCTCTGCCTGTTCGGTAAGCACCATCACCTTCCAAGAACGGGACTTGCATTTCATGCAGCAGGTTTTTATGTTTTAGCGTTATGACATAATTTGTGAGGTCAACATCACCAAACATGGACCCTTTATATCAGAACGAAGCGGTGTAAGCTGCTTTGACGTGTCTGTTTGATCTGAGAGTCTGGCCGATGCATCACTGGACTCTCTGCCACTCTCAGCTCTGGTTCTGCTTTTCTAATTTTCCTCCTTTGGATCGTTTGTGGTCGGTCCTGCATGCAGGGAATAGAAGCAAAAGTCACTGAGATGTTAATGACCCAGGCCTTTTTTAAAACGTGTCTATTTTTATTTATATCCCTCCCAATGCTAGGTTGCTTTAGAACTGAGCTAGTATTTATTACTAAGCTTATAATGTCAAGACGAAGTTGTTGTTTCAGTTTTATTGATGAATTATTATGTTGCCTCACTTGTTAAGCACTGGCGTAAATTTCAAACTCAAGTTTTCTGCCATAAAATATCGCTGAATGAAAATACAGATAACATGCAGAAAGGGAAATTGTAAACCTAACATGTAATTGTGAAAATTAACAATGCACTTGCTTTTTTTTCTTATTATTCTGTGGGTGGAACTTTACTTCTCCCTAAATTTCGACATGGAAAAATATTTGCTTGAATAGCAAAATGAAATGTTTGCAATGATTTTAATCCTGCCTTTTAATATTCTGCCACCACATCTTGATTTTTTGTAGTCAGACTTTTTCTCAGGCTCGCGCCCTTCTAGTGTTTTTTTTCTTCTTCCCTGTCAGGTCTGCTAATTGGTGTGCACAACCGCAGCTAATTCATTTACGAGGAACTGCTCCCATTTCTATGAATCTAAAGTGTCTTAACTTCTACATATTTGGCTCATATATCAGTATTTCTGAGAAGTTTGCAAGGAGGGCAGTGCAATAAGTGACACGTTTCTTCATCACAGAAAGCTGCGTCTGCGACAGCTTCTGACAGGTTTCCAAGAACACACTCATCTCTATCAGCGTTGCTAACCTCGCGACTAGTGCGCTCGGTGTGTGTGCGCGCGCTCCGTGAGCTTTTGTGTGTGTGTGTGTGTGTGTGTGTGTGTGTGTGTGTGTGTGTGTGTGTGTGTGTGTGTGTGTGTGTGTGTGTGTGTTCCCCACATCCTCCATGATGCCACAGATAGTTTATTTTGAATGTGATCAGCTCTAGTGATCTCCAGGCTGCATACACGTACTATCAGCTAGTGTGAGTAAAGGTTGCATTGGAAGACTTTCTCAGCAGCAAAATGTTTTTAAAAACTTATTTGGCTGCAGATTCGCAAACGTCCATATGCAACAGTTTCCAAAACAAAGGTGATTTCATGCATTTTTGACGCTTTTATTTGGACGTAACATTCACTATTTTCCATTTATTGTCACCGCTTTTATGATCTGCTTTGTAAAGAATGTTTCTCTCGTAAGAAGACCCCAACAAAAAAAAACAACCACAGAGCCGAGTGGAGCTGGGATCAGGGAACTAAGGATTGTTTATCTACATGACACAAACAGGTGGTGAGGTCACAGCAGAGTGGAAAACAATACCAGCTGCTGCAGATCAACGCTATTACATGCCACCATTGATGTTGAATGTACATGTGCATAAAAGGGCAACATGTAGATACATTTATTTATTTTCTTTTCTTTTGAACAGAGCAGAATTTGCGCTTAGTTGCCTTTATTCAGAAGGAACTGAAGGCAGATGTGTGAAAACTGCCCCGAAACACGGACTCAAATTTTCCTGTGCATAAAAACAACAAACTGAGCAATAGCCTTGTTTACATATTCCACATAAACAATTCATAAGAGTCACAAAAAATCCTGGTAGTTATGCAAAAAACACAAAAGTGTCAAACTCGAAGACCACATTCAGTTCAATTGCACAAATATAATCCCTTTTCGACTCTGATCTTGTAGGAAATATAAATGTGCAGGAAAACTTTTGTTTGTCTGAGAGCTGAAAAGGTAAAAATTGTGAAAATTGTCCACGAGATGGGAGTCGGCTGAAAGGTTGAGGAGTGTTTTGTTTTGCTTTGGGGGGAAAAAACAACCGTTTAAAAAGTCGTATGTTCCTCTTTTTATCCTTCTGGCACATTTTTATTAAACTTAGCTAAACAAAAGAGAATTTCAAATTTACACTGGACTGCATTTTTACTCTTTTGAATTTCCAAGATACTTTTGTTTTTATTACTTCTGATTTGTACATCAATTTACTTTTTTCTATTATGCAACATGGTTACAAAGTAATGAAATGAAACAAATACATAAAATCCTGAGCACACCAAGAGATGTTGGGTGCCCTACTTGGTATAATGTTATGTTTAATGAATACAAATTCTGCATGTTGATGCCTAAAAGTTGTTTATATTATTACTGACACAGATGTTAAAGTTTACAAAGTGGGGATTCTAGTTCAGTCAGATGGTTGCAGTAACACCTGTTCCTGACGTGCATGAACAGGTGTTTGGTTTGGTGCTGCTACAGTTAGCGCTGCAGCCTTACAGCAAGAAGGTCCTGCTAACGGTGCATCTTCATCTTCATCTTCATGGAGTTTGATTGTTCTCTCTATCGATGTTTGGACTCTCTGGGTTCTTCATCCTCCTCCTCACAGTCCAAGACATGGCTCTTAGGTTAATAGTTGTTCTAAATTGCTTTTTTCCTCCCTTAGCTTCTTAAATTACCTTTTTTATGTAGCAAACGTATGCTTCATGTGTGTCTTTTAAATATAAATGGTTTTTTTATATAGTTTGGCTGAACAGTCTTAGACTACTTCATGTTTTCCTAATTTAATGTTAGTTGCACTTGACTGAAGTTGGCGAAGTTGCACAATTAGATCAAAATCGAGTCAGATTGGATGTGATGTTTCACCCATAATGGAGCCATTCCCACAGACAAACAGGCCCCAGAAATGTAACTTAAGGACAAGTTGATTTTTTTTTTATTTAGGTGATGTTCAATAGCTAATAGATTTCTATTCATTAAGATCAGAACCAAAAAAAACAGGCACTGAGTCCTTTAACTGTGCAGCAAAACAACAAGAGCAGCGCTTGAATGATCCCGACCTGAAGCCAGGGGAAGTACAGACAGATGTGTTAGTTGCTGCAATTGAGGTCACGGCCTTTTCTCATGGGTGGCTCTCTGTAGTCTTTAACATTTCTTTGTGTGTGTGTTTGTGTTGGATAAATGCATATACTCTTTCCAAAACGTCTCCAGGGATCAGTTGGGAGTCTAATGTCGGCGCAGCGCGCGCGCACACACACACACACACACACACACACACACACACACACACACACACACACAACCACGCGCCCCGGACAGCGCTGGCTTCGGTGACCCTCGGAGGGATAGAGGAATGTTGAGTGTCAGTGAGTTGCCTTTGCAACGGCCTTGAGAAAGGGACCCTGGGAAGATCGTTTTGGACTCCAAACATCCTGTGTGTCACCCGTGTGTGGGTGTGTACGCTCGAACTCTAGATATGTTTGTGACTGTGTGGGTGAGAGGTTGCATAGCTGCATCTGTGGACGTGTCTCTATTTGTCATCAAGTGTTTATGCTTGTTGCATAAACCTGAGAGAAGCAGTTCCTGCAACAGTCAGAGAGGCTTTAGCTTTATTTTTGTGAAATAGTCTGAAAAATTGCTCCTTTTCTAAGTGTTAAGAATAAGCCAAAGTGAAGATTGCAATGCCACAGTTGTAGGATGCTGGACAGATTGAAGTAAAAAATAAATGCTTTAGTTGTAGCTATTAACACACAATGTTTCTGCCGTTATGTACCGGCTTATTGACTTGTCTTGTTTGTATATCAGTCCAACTTGGGCTCTCAAGTCTCCAACACTGTTGGTTAGTGGCTCTGATGCAGAAACGTTTGGAGCTCTATGTTTAGTCTGCAGTGGATTCAAAGAAATAATGAAAGATTAAATTATGGCAAATGAACGCTCTGAATAACGATGCACAACCTGGCCAAAAATATCTGTAAGATTTCAAAATGTAAAATTTAACTGTGAAATTATGAAAAAAAAGGTACAATTTGGAGATTCAAAAAAAGCATCAATCAGTTGGCTGGAGATCCTGATACAGTTTTTAGCACTGATCAGTAATCAGTGAGTGAGCTACTGAAAAATCACATTTTTCTTCATTCATTAAATGCATAGAAATTAAAAGCCTTTAGATAGATCCAAGGTTTCCCCCCAGTGTATTACAAGCCTGGCAGGCCACCAGACTGCAGGCCCCCACCAGGCTGGGCATTGTTAATTTGTTTTAGTTTTTTTAATGATTGCCTTTTTTAAAGACTTCATAGTTGGTGTTTAAATATTAATCTTCCAGTCTTCCAAGAACGTATAACTATCAAGCGATATTTTCAAATTTTATGTCACCTTTAAACATGTTTTATTTCAAAAACATGGCGGGTGACTGGATGCACCCTGAGCTCCGGGCTTAGGAAGTTTCCCTTCAGATCAAACTACTTTAATAATTTTTTTGTTCATTTAAATCATTTAAAGGTTTGGCACAGATAGTCTGATGCGTAAACGGCGACAATCTTGTAATTCCTAATGATCTTTCAAAGAACATTTGCATTTTATTCGCTTTTTGCTTAATAAAATCTCAGGTCAGATATTTAGAAGAATTTGGTGTCGATTGTGAAAAAAATGATTGATTCATTACACTATACACTCAGCCAACAATATAGTTGGTGCCTATTTAGTCTATAAACAACAGAAAATCTAACAGAAAATATAAACCATGCTAAAGATCCTCATAATAAGTTTTTAATTTCATGTAAAATGCTTAACGACTGAACAAAGGAGATACAGAAGAGGGCAGATTTTTACTCAATAACAGGTTGTTTAGTTTGAAGGTTTGAGGAGCCAGGATGCAGGATGCAGGCTGCGTTGTCACCATTTCTTATCTGTGTTTCGCATGTATGATATTTGTCTATGTTTGAAGTTGAAAAATCGTAGTGAAAGTTGAGTCAATGTGAAAAGATGCAGGAGTGGAAACTGAAAAGTCAGAGTGGGTTCATATAATTGCTTTAACAATCACACCATCAGGATGTTTCCCTGAGCTGACATTGATGGCCATCACGGTTTTCCTTCCTTTTACAAACTCTGTTTATTTATCAGATTATCTGGGGGGTTTTCTTCCTCTAATGTGTCATAAAAATGTAAAAATAAATAAATTAATACTTAGACAAGTGTAGGTATGTAACATCTTGTGACTCGTGTTTATTTTATTGTCAAAGACTTATGATAAAAAAATAAAATGTCATTCAGGATTTGTATTCAAACGACGAATGGAAAAGATCTCAGGCTTTGAGGTCTGTTTGAAAACGGCTCAGTGAGCAAGAAGAGCTGCTCTCTAAGAGATAAATGAAAAGCTTTCCTGCATGTTTATAGACTCAGGATGCTTGATTAAATCTGAATGTGTCGCTTTGCTTCATCCTATTGGTGATATGGTGAGGGAGATTACAAAGAAAATAGTGCAGTGGTAGTACCTAGTGTAGAGCACAAATATCTGTCATTTCTCTGGGAGTGTTTGGTTTTCCATTTTGCATGGAGTTGTACAGTATTAAAATAAAAATATCCATAGCTATATTAACATTAGCAACACATGCAGCCACTTGGACGCAGTAATATATTTAATTTGAGACTATTAGCATAATCTGCCAGAGAACAGTGATGAAGTAGACTCAACAAAGTCTGGATCTCTGAGTCTCTGCATCCAAAAAGGTTTATTATAATGAGGTAATATGTCTGACATTGCAGTTTTTTTGTGACATTTTGAAAAACATTCAGAACTGCAAAGGACTGCTTGAATCTCATGTTTGAATGTATAATTAATTTCCGTTGCATGCTTGCCAATAATTTATGCCTCTTTGCATTCATACCTTCTTATTCTGTCCGTCTTTTTTAACTTTTTGGGTTTTACGTTGCTTCCAATTTGAGGTCATCCTGCAACAGTTTGTGATGTTTCGTCAGTTTTTTTTCTCCTTTAGGTCTCGTTGAGCAATGCAAAAATGAGTCTGACAAGCATTTACCAGGAATTGATGTCAGTTAAGAGTTTAAGAAACAACTTTCTATATCTTGTTTGAAGGCTGGACGCATTTTTAACAGACTTTACTCGGTTTTTCCACCAAAGTCGTCGCTTTTGCAAATAATCTTTTTGAAATAATCTCAAATATGTCTCTGACTAGCAAAGAGGGAAAAAACTGCAGCAGCCTTTTTAGGATGTGTGTGTTTGAGTCTTTGTGTGCATTGCTTCAGGGAACCATTAAAGAGAGCAGTTTAGAGTAATAGGAACTATGCTGTGAATTTGTACTTCAGCTCCCCTGATGAAGCTGATTCACAGAAATCAGGCCGGTTGTTGCTCAACCACTCAGACATCTGCTGAATGTTTTTCTTTTTTTTTTCTTCTCTCTTTTCTGTTCTATCCCTCCACAGCCTCAAACGGTTCCTCAAAGACGCTCTTACTAGTCAGGGACTCATTCACATTCTTACAATAAACTCGCCTCAATGGACCGATGCTCAGTCTGAATGAGAGCAGTGCGTCTTATTAGTGGTCACACATCCAATTGTTACGATAAAGATTTTGCTCACATTTGTTGATTGTGCTGCAGCTGTGAATTACCTACTGTTTTCTCAATGAGTTGAAGATTGTGCAACTCTGGAAACTTTTATTAGAGCGTCAGATTCAGAATGAATGTTCTGCTTCTGATTTATTCTATCCGATGCAAGGTTTTGCGGTTAGTCATGTTCCTGTGTTTCAGACCAGTAGCCAGAATTAGAGAGCATTATTTTGGAATGGCGACCTCTGCAGATTGAATACTTCACATACTGTATTAGAAGGTGAACAACACAACAAGGGATCCAAGATATCAATTAATGAGTTAATCTAGAGTAGATCAATTGATTGACTAAAAACCTGATTTTCCCATTGCTTCAAGAGGGCCTACTGTCTTCCCATAAGATAAATTGATAAATTTGTTATAATGTGCCGGATTCCCCTCGGTATGTCATAAGCCTGGCAGGCCACCAGTATTAAATGCTGACTGAATAATCATAAAATGGTGGTTTTCTCACATTATTAAACTTGGACATATTTATAAAATATAGCAAAACGGGGATCTCTTAGAACCTGAAGAAAAGATGAAAAGAATAAAATTTGTGAAACACTTAAATTTCCCATGAAGAGAGACGTTAATTAAAAATAAAGTCTGGAGGGAATGTTAAAACTTTATACCTCAAAATCAAGTGTCCTTATTGGTATCATAGTTTTTGTTAAAATTTTTCTAATTTTCTACTTTTCTTCCACTTTTCTGTAGTCACATCCTCACCTTCGTAGCACGTTGGTAATTTTGAGAGTAAAAAGTTGACACTGCTCCATTTCGATTAAAGTGAAGTTTGTCGAGTGTTTATATTTCAAAACGGAACCGGATAAAGTGAATTTTTCATTCCATACTGGACTCTGGTTGGACCGTTTTGCTTTCCCGTTCTGGTTTGGCTCCGCCATCTTTATTTCTGTACCAACTCCTCTGCTTACAGATGATCAGTGCGCCCTCTGCTGGATGGGGGCCAAACTACAACTATAAGACAAAATCTGGATATTAGTTTATCCATTGGAACTAATTTTAGCAAAAACAACCAGGCTAATTTTATGTTATGCATGGTCTGTTTTGTCTGAAACCGACTGCTTTCCCTATTCAACTGTATTGTTTTTATCTTTTTTTGTTCAGTCTCACTTTTTAACATCTGCAGAAACAAGAACAAAGATTTTCCCCGAAAATCTGAGCTAAATTTGAGCCTTTGCAAATTTTGACTCAGAAATCACTAAATGAGTCACACACACGCCCTCGTTTTTACGTCACTTTGTCTCTTATTGATAATATTAGTCCCTGTGGTTGAATCACAGAGCTTTGAAAGTTACAAGCGAGGACATAAATCGTTCTTTTGATGTGTGTGTGTGAGCGAGAGAGAGAGCCCTCCTCTGTGTTTTTTTTATGTGTGCAGGATTAACAGACATTCCTCAGGCTCCCACACTGTCACATAGACTCAAACTCATCCGGTGCATAAATCCCTGGAATCTATCCTCCCTGCCCTTTCCGCTGCTCTTCATCCCTCCCTCTCTCCAACACGTCTCGTCTTTTTCCTTCTGCTTCTGCTCATCCCCTCATCTCTATCTTCTTGGTTTGGTCTGGTCCACTTGCACTGTACGCTTTAATGAATCAGAGGTCAAATACATTCGTCTCACAAGAGGCCTCATTTTTAGCCACTTGATGGTGTATTACAAATAACATGTTGGTTGGTAGCAAGTGCGTATATACATTGAATGTGAAATCCAATGAAATCTGTTTAATTTTTTCCCAAATTCCACTTTTTAAACATACTTATTTAATCCTCCCAGTGTGTAGCTATGGTGTGCAAAGTTTCCCCCATAAAACTTGCTAAGCCCAATGGTCAGGGTGCTAGGGCCGTCATCCAGCTGGCTGCCATGTTTGTGAGTTAAAAAATGTTTAAAGTTGAACATTGCCAAGCCTGGTATGGGTACAAGTAAAGCCTGTTGGCCCACCAGGCTCATAATGCAGTGGGAAACCCTGGTGTGAATCAGTAGCCAAAAGTCCACATTTACTATTATTCAGGTTTAACAAATGTAACTCACATTTAAGATTATATGTAAAGCAATGAAAATGTTTTAGAGTTGAAGTCAACACCTAAATTTTGTTTCATAAAAAATTGCTGATTGAGCATATTTCTACAATTTTATTTCCTATTTCAGTCATCTCCACTGACATTTTGATGCATCATGTTACGACAGCTCTCAGTTTGCATTGCAAAAGCGGTTTTGTTTAGAAGAACTTAAATGGCCTTAGGAATGAGCGAGGGACCATCCAACAACAGTGTGTGACCTTAGAGATAGGCTTCTGCAACAGTCTCAGACATACACTCCCTCACCTTGTGAAAAGCCCCACTAGAAGAGCCGAAGCTGTTGTAGCTGCAAAGGATGGATCGATACGGGTCGATATCAGCATAAACTCTGGGGATTGGATGCCAGACATGTCCAAATGTGTGTGAAGGTGGACAAGAAAATACTTTTTGCAACATTGAAAGTCTTTAGTTTTGATGAAATATCCCAAACAAAAATAACATCTGAGCCACATGTGAATTTCAGTCATATTAAATACAGAAAGTGGGAATCGAAATGCTGAAAAAGAAACGTGAATTTATCTCCTGATGTTTAGTAATTGATCTGTAGATTAATTCAGTTTTATTCTTCCTGAACTGAACTTAGTACTGGTTCTTCTGGAGGGTGAAAGTATCTCACAAATGATGCTTCACTGTTTTTTAGCTTCACTTTCTGAGGAAGGTTTCTGAGAACATTTTGATGATACCATGAAACACGTTGCTTTGAAACTGTCACCCACAGAGCAGCTGTTTTTCCTTCCACATTCTTATCTCAGGCGTCATCGACTGTAATCAGTTCCTGATAAAACTGTTTTTATCTACAGCTGTTTCATTTCTCTGTTAGCTAACCATGCACTGAATGTGAAACGGTGTTTGAAATTATTCTGAAGAATTTCTCAAAAGTAACAGTAAAGCTGCTGAACTAAATTAAAATAAAGTTCATTGAAATTAATACAGAATCTAACCAAACTTGAACTTTATGTCTTTTTCCCTTTCTTCATGAACTAAAATGTAACTTTATTCACACATTGTTTTGTGGAGGGGAAAAAGAAAAAGATGGATAAAAGGATTTTCTCAAAAACATCCTCAGGTCACAGACCCATTTTACTCCAGTTATCATTAGACGCATCATGAATCTGTGTCAATAAGACGAGCATAAAATCCTAATTTGTAGCATTTCATCATAGCTTTAAACTGCCTGTCATGGTCGATTGTTAAGTTTTTAAATCAGGAGAAGAGATGGCGTCACACACAGAGAGAGAGGGAACGAGCAGTGGATGTTACACAGCTCTGCAGTAGAAAATTACTTTATAGTTGTTTTTAGCTTAGTATAGAGTTATTAGCATGGTTAGCATCCAGCCAGCTGTCCGTCCGTCCATCCATCCATCCATCCATCCATCCATCCATCCATCCATCCGTCTCTTCTTTTCTCTCTGGTCATTTTCTTTTGACACGTGTCAGAATATCCCAGCATCCCTGAAGCAGACGGGCCTCATGTCTCATCACTTTATTCAAACAAACAGTTTGGTGCTGGGAGGCCCGACCCCGGCGCTGGTTCTGCTTCACACAACCAACTGCTTTGTTTTTGACCAAGGGACGATTCACAGTCACATATTTGTTCAAGTAAACACATCAGACAGAAACGGCCTCTGTTTTACAGCTTCAGCGTCGAACATCTGGTTCTTATTAATTATGTGTTGGGACACTCTTTCACCTCTAGCAACCGTCAACCTTAACCTGATGTCTACTGTTTGGTCTTTACTGTATCAAGTAGGCTTTGGTCTACCTGATATAGTAAAGATGTTTGGGGTTTTTTTTTGTTTTTGTTTTTGCAGCAACCATCTGACCTGGATCAATTTTTGTTTTTCCAAAACCGCTTATGTTTTCAAAATATTCAAAGACATGTTTCTGACGCCTCACAGGAGGGTCGTAATTCTCTTCACTCATCGTCTCCTTCGTTTCGACTCTGAATGTAGACGTGCAACGCCCAGTGAGATGAATGTCCAGAGAATAATGACGACGTTTTGCTGTTTTTCAGGCCTCCAACCCCAAACTGACAACTCACTGCTCAGATATCCAAGAAGTCCGTCGCTGCACCCGACTGGAGATGCCCGACAACTTAAACACGTTCGTTTTAAAGGTACGAAGCTCGCCGCACAAAGCATCCTCTGTAGGCTCAAATTCATTTTAACATTTATTACCCATTTAGGTAACTCTTTATTTGAAGGGGGGTGAATAAGACTGTCATGAACATGAATAAGCCTTCATGAATATTTATGACTGTTGTCATACACCAATAAATTATTAATGTTTCAACTTTACCTTTAATAACATAGTTACCTAATTTTTAAAGTGCAATCAGTAATACTTTTTTAACAAATTTATGTCAGTAATGATTTCTTGGTTAATGTCAAGTTGTCATAACAAAGACATTTTGAATAATGTCAACTTTGTATTAAAAGTGTCATAATTTACCGAATGACGCTTTATGACAACAGTCATAGCTAAATTTCAGCCTGATCAACACGACTTTAACCTTTAAGTAACAGTATAAATTAGAAGAAAACATAATTTACACCTCGTTCACTTGAAGGATTTTTGCACATCTGCAACTCATTTCCCGTTGTTTTCATGTGACACAACTTGTTTCCATTTTGTTTGTGCAGGTTAATCGAGGGAGTCTGATATTTGAGACGGACAACGACCAGCAGGTCAGCTCCTGGACCACAGAGCTAAAGGAATGCATCAGCAACAGGTGAGAAACACCTGAACACACCACGACTATGACCCAAACGTCTCTCCCCCAAAGCCTGCAATATTTTCAGAAATGTTCCCCACTGATTTAATTGTGAGTTAATTATTAAAACAACTAGTATATTACAGGTTTCCAGCATTAAACTCTTTGTGTTTAGCATCTACGGGAATATTTCAAAATCACTGCATCACTAATAGATTCATCCAAACAGAGCAGCATGGTTCAGGTGTTTATTTCTGGTCATTTTTGCTTATATTTTATGAGAACCTCCAATTTATTGATAGTTTCTAAAACGGAAATTTATTTTTATACTCCGCTAAACCACAAAAGGCCTTTGCTGATAAAACTTCACAGAATGCTGAATACAAGGATATCAGTGGAAGGTTAAGTGGAGGGAAAAATGTCATGTAGAGGAAACAGGGATAACAGCAGCAGGATTTGTTGAGATTTCATAAGTTTGTAAGTGATTGAGAAGACGTCGCTATCGGCCGAAGTCGATTTTTAACATATTTGTCTGATGGGTGATGTTAACATGCAATGTTTATTTACATCTTGTTGCTGTTTGTGTTTCTGGTCATGTGACAGGGCGAGTAATGCAGCAAAGGATTATGGGATGTTTTGTTCATGGTGTCGAGACAAAATCCAAGTTAATGTCTGATGTGAAGTAAAGCTGGGCGATAAATCAATTTGATCAATTAATCAAATTTTTGGTTTTGAATAAATGTGGATTTTTTTTTCCACCAGTGCATCTTTGCGTTTCCGTAGTTTGAAATGATGTCATCTTGTTTGTAAAACTTTTATTTATTTGGACTTTGAATTCTGATCAACTCTATTATGCAAAATTAGGACCAGACTAAACTGTGTTAATTAATAAAGTCCTAATTTTAAAAGAATAAGGTCATAATATTATAAGAATAAAATAGTAATTTTCTGATAACTTCAACAGAAAAATAGCAAAGAAAATTAAAACAAGGAATGTCGAGAATCTTGTAAAGTTATACTTGGGTATAAGTTTTATAAATAATATTTAATATTTAATCTTTTAAGGCATCAGTATCAAATTATTATCAACATCAGGACTTTGAAACCATCATACATACAAAGAAAGTTTTACACAAACTGAGCTGATCATGTCAGGTTCTCAACTTAGCTTTTAAAATAACTTTATTCTTATGTTCTTTACACTTTTTTTTAGTAAAACTATGTCTTGAAGCAATTTTCTGTCGTTTGTGATTTCTCTTTTTGGAAAAGAAAGTGAGAAAAAATAAATTATTTACACTGAATTGAGTAAGAAAATGTTTAATTTTTAATCCATCAGAATATTTTCTTGAAGCTCTCGTCTGTAAAACTTTAACCAGATTTTAAAATAATTTAAGCTCTTGTGCAATAAATAGATATACTTGGTGGCAGTTAAACTGAAGTAGTTAAGTGACATGAAACGGTTTTTAAAAGAAGGATTCATCATCTTCATCTTTACACGCCTGCTTGCACCTTTTCCCTCCTGAGACTTTGAGCAGAAATAACTTGTTTTTCTTCTTCTGGCTGAGTTGGATGTTTACTCATGCTGAGGTATGTGTTTGCAAAGTGAAAGGGCTCCTTAAGGTGTGCATGAGGACACACGAGTGTGTGTGTGTGTGTGTGTGTGTGTGTGTGTGTGTGTGTGTGTGTGTGTGTGTGTGTGTGTGTGTGTGTGTGTGTGAATGAGTGTGTCTGTTAGTCTGCGTATTGGTTTGATTGGTGGTTCTGCAAACTGGAGCAGGTTTGAACTTGGCTATGTTTGTAATATTTCTGCAGAAAAGTATTTAGTTTAAACCTTTCAACAGTCTCTGCTATGAAAAGTGGATTGTTGGAGCTGGAAGGAGAGGAAACGCTGCTGGTTCTGGGTCTGATTGAGAGTCAGAAAAGTGAGGATCCAAAAGCAAAAAGAAAAACAACCATTCCAGTTTCCAGATCTCTTCCTAATAATGAATTGAACACATTTTTATTCCAATGTTTTCAGCAAAATCCTTAGGATCATTAAAAACTATCTCTATGCATTTTAATATTTTACCCAACATAACAAAGCCTACAATCTGCAGCCTCACACAGTGCAGACGTCTGAGTGCGACTCAAACGTCTGCCTGACAGAAAACATTTAAGAACAAATTGGCGCTAATGGAGAGACGCCACCATGAGCAGAACTATTCAAAATCAACTTTAATTCATGTTTTTGTTGTTGTTATAAATAGCAGCAAGGAATTTACCTTGCTGCTATTTTGTATTTTTAGGCAGTTTGTGTTACATTTAACAACTTCCTTATTTATTGAACAAAGACTCTTGGAAAACTGCAGAAGTTGTGGGTGAATCTAAAACAAAGTTTATCGCATGATTCGAGCATAAAATCAGCTCCAGTAACATCAACTTGAAGTGTTTGTGACTTTGTCAGCTTCTCACATTTTCATGGAGAAATTCAGTGTTTATTTCTGTCTAAATTTGCTTCCTAAATAAGGCGAACGTTAATTTATTCACATCGTTGTAGTTTGTTTTAAGGTTCTTAGTGGGAGGTTTGTGCTAGTGGTTTTTGGTTAATGGTTATCTCTCTGGTCATCAGATGTTTGATGGCATCTGTTCCCACTAATACAGAAAAGCGTTTTAAATGTTTCGCCTTCCCTGGTCAGTGACATGAACACATGGAAAGCTGATTTTCTGCTCCATTTGGACCTCTTCTATTTGCAAATGTTGCACAAGCCCATTCCAGTTTCTCATGGAAAATACTACAAAAGTAGAGCAGTTTTTTTCTGTCTTTTTGTTTCACATCTGTCTAGATTTCTCCTCTTGCTTCTGCCTAACCTCAAATTGAAGCTGAAGAAGAAACTGAGTGATAGGAAAGTGTAAACAACACAACCTACCGTTGTTCTGCTTTTACTGCTTGTTGTATTTTACTTTATTTTCTTATTTTGTCAAGCTCAGGATGTTCTTCTGAGTTTAGATTCAGTTAAAGTGGGCATTAACGCCCTCTACTGATGGAGTCTGGGTATTACTAAATGTGTCATTGGAAAACCAGAGATCATGTCAAACCTGGTGTAAAAATATCCATCTATAAATATTTCCATCTTTAATTTATCATTGTTTATATTCTTAATTTTAATATTTTGTAATCAAAATCATATTTTAAACAATTTACAATTGTTTATGTTGTTCATATTTTAAGACTCTTGAAAAGAAGGCTTTCAATTATTTATGATTTGTATTTATTTAATTTTTTCTAACTTTTTATTTTCTTAAATTTGAGAGTTGGTAAGGGAAAGAAGATTTTTGAAATGTTGTTTTTATTTTTTTTCTCATAATTTAAATAATGTTTAATATTAAAGCTGCAAGGGAAATAAGATAAGTTATTTTATTTTGCCTAATATATAAAATCTTAGATTGTTAGAAACTAGAATTTAAGACTTCCAGATTGTTCCTTTGTTGATGAGATTAAAAGCAACACCATAAATTCTTCCCAGTAATATGAAAATCAGTTATGGCTGCATTTCTCTTCCGTTCAGCTGCGTAAAGTCTTGCATATTGAGTCAATGAATCCTCAGCATTACAGATTCACTGATGAGGTTTATAACATCTAAGAATTTACTAATACAACAAGCAAAAAACGTTTATTTGCACAATAAACTTCTGTGATGCTACTGATGCGAGCAAATGATCTAAAGGTGGAAGAACAGGAGAAACTTTAAGGAATGTAGAGAGAGAACGTTAAGACGTTTCTCTTTTAAATCCTCAAAGCTTCGCAGCCAGACTGAACCGTCTTCACTGAGACGGAGGACAAAGATTGTCCCGGAGACAGAAGGACAAAAACACACTCGGCGAGGCAGAAGGAGACTTTCTCCTTCTTGTTATTCAGAGCAACACAAAGTCAAGTCAGCATTTACGCAGGATTTTCTCCTACTTCCCTATTTAACATTCCCACTCTCGTCTGTGCAGTTACACACACACACACACACAGCGTTGTGTGTGTGTGTGTGTGTGTGTGTGTGTGTGTGTGTGTGTGTGTGTGTGTGTGTGTGTGTGTGTGTGTGTGTGTGAGCAGTGAAACAGAAGAACAGTGGGTTTCAGTTCAGATCTCAACTGGACCAACTTCCTGTCTGTGCTCGGTGTCTTTGTGTTTCTTCAGCCGCCTGCTGTTTCCTCCACATTCACCAAGCTCCACACAGACACACACACACACACCGACACACACACCGACACATGCAGTACTGTGCAGAAGTTTTAAACCACTTGTAATTTCTTTCCATTTTGCCTCCATGAGTCCAGGTTTTGTTGTGATCTTTTAAAGCGATCTTGATTCATAGTTTTCAAGGTTTTTCTCTGAACGTTTTTCACGTATTGTACTTGAACAGAGGACCCTAGTCCAGCATGGGTGTGCACAGCGCAACACTGGACTCAATTGCGGTATTGTGTGGCCTCGACTGCAAATTGAAAATAGTACAAATTTGACCCATGAGCAAACAGAGCGGATGTAGATGAACACTTTTATACATCTTCTTAAATTGATCCATTCGCCCGCCATGCTTTTGAGAATTTGAAAATATCATTTGATAGTTCTGCATTTTTGGAAGACTTGAAGATTAATAGTGAAACACTCGCTATAAAGTCTTTAAAAAAGGCGATAACTTAAAAAAATTACATAAATAAATTACCAGTGCTGAGCCTGGTGGGGAGCACAAGTAAAGCCTGGTGGCCCGCCAGGCTCACAATGCACTGCAGCTGCTTCACTTCCACAGTTGCTAAAAACTTTTCAAAGTAACAATTATTTGAAACTAGATGTGAGAAGTGGTTCTGAAAGGTGGTGTCGCCCCATTCAGGTCAGGCAGTGTGGATCCTGAGTCCCCCCTGTCCTCAGCTGACAGCTCTGCTCCAGCCAATCAGAGGAGGAGCTCAGACTCAGGACGTCAGAGTAAGTAGCAGGACGATGCTCCTCTGATAATCTGGGTGTTCTTCCTTCCTTTTTTGAGGTTTAAAAAAATAAAAATTGGTCATGAATTTGGTTGATTTGTTTTGTCTCTCCAGGCCCCGTCACCTTCGCCCTCCCTGAGCAGGTCATCCAGAAGGCCGATGACTTCCTGGTTTCTTTCCCCTGGTTTCACGGGCCCATCTCTCGGGTCAAGGCGGCCCACCTGGTCCAGAGCTCCGGACCCGAGGGCCACGGCGTGTTTCTGGTCCGGCAGAGCGAGACGCGGCGCGGAGACTTCGTCCTCACGTTTAACTACCAGGGAAAAGCAAAGGTGAGCACAGCTGGACATCTGCAGCTGGAGGCACCATGAGCTGCTGCTGCTTCTTCTTCATGTTTTAAATGAGAGTTTTTCCGTTTTTCCTCTCGCAGCACCTGCGCCTCTCCCTGAACGAATGGGGTCAGTGCAGGGTGCAGCACCTGCGCTTCCCCTCCGTCATGGACATGCTGAGCCACTTCCGCCTCTACCCCATCCCGCTGGAGTGCGGAGCCGCCGGAGCCGTAACGCTGTCCAGCTTCGTCCTGGCCGGCTCCACGCCCCCCTCACAGGGTGAGCCTCTTACTGGGACAGTAATGACTTTATCTAACATCTATTAAACATGGGGCTTGGGCTGCAACTAACGGTTCTTATAATAATCAATCATTCATCAATAAACATCAGTTAGTTGGGTAAAAGAAATTGGTTTTTCATTTAATCCCCGTAAACCTTTTTATGCAATAATAGAAATACATTAAAAGATTCAAATAAACATTTTAAAATGGAATTAAATTAAGAAAATGAACATTTTAATAGCTAAAATGTAGCACCGTAGCTTTGCCGTAGGATTAATAATTATTGTTCAAATAAAGTGTAGAAAAATTTAAATGAGCTGAAAGTGTGAAATAACCAACCTGATTCCATATGGCCCTAAAACTGTAGAGAAATAACAGAGAACTAATTCATAGAATCCAAATAAAATGCATTAAGGTTTGTGGTTGCAATGTGTCAAAATGAAAATGTTGAAGTTAAAATACAAAACATTATGATCCAATTATTTTAGTAATTGATTAGTCTATCAATTATTCTGAATTTTTCCACTAAACTTTTATATACAATATTCGAAATAGATTAAAAAAATGCAAATGAATCATTTTAAAATAAAAAATAGGCAAATAGGCATTTTATTGTCTTAAATTCAATAACATAGCCTCCCTTTAGCGACAGAACAGTGATATAAAGTATTTTCACTTTGTTTACGTAGTTCTGTGTTTGCTCCGTCATGACGGAGTAAACAATTATAACCTCATCAACACCAACTCTGTTCCTGACAAACATTCCCATTTGTAATGATGGTAAAAAAAATAACAATCCTGATGATACAGACAGTTTGGGTTTTTTTTTTAGCTTGAATTTGAATTTACCATGAACCAATCAAAATTCTTCCATCACAATAAACGATGAGCGGTGCGATGTGTTGACTCCTCGGCTCGTTTCCTGTCTCTGCTCCTCAGGCCAGCTGTCCGGCGCTCTCCTCGTCCCCTTCTCCCTCCATCGGTGGAGCTCCGAGCCCAGCTTGGCTCGCTGCAGCCTGGCCCGCAGCTCCAGCCAGCCCCCCGCCTTCTCCCCGTCCCCCGCCAGCACCACCTCCACCTCCAGCCCCGGCTCCTTCCCCCAGTTCGGCCGCGCCGCCCCGACCGCCGAGCCGGCGCCGTCGGCGCCCGCCCACCTGCGCCGGAGCGAGTCGGTGGGGAGGCGGCCCCTGCTGCGCAACCCCAACCCTCACGCTCCCATCATCCCCCAGCGGGACTCGGACTACGAACTGGAGCCCGACCGCGGTCGCAAGCGGGCGATAGACAACCAGTACATGTTGCTCTGACCCTGAGCTCGGCCGGCTGTGAAGACGCGGTCGCCACGATCGCTCGGACGAAGTGCGTCGCCTTCATCGGGATGGAAACGAGGCCGACGAACACGAGGGAACGAATCCAAGCAAGACAGACAAATGCAAAAGATTTTAGTTTATGCAAAGATTTGCCTCACCCTCAGAACCTCCAGTGTCCACAGTGAATGTATTTTTGGACTTTAATAAGAGTGACGACGATGATTAATCTTGTTTTCGATCGACAAAGGAGAGAAAGTTTATTAACACCTGTTGTGATTTTCTTTTTAGTACACTTGATGTTATTTCTGAAATGATGGGAAATCACTGTGCGCTCCTTTTGGGAAAACTTAGGGCATGAACTTTCCTCACAAAGTTCCCAAAGCGGAGGAAAACCTCCACCTTTCGACACAATCGAAGCTGCGCTCCTTTTCCTCGTGGGATCAAATTCTGCTCTTCCTCTTTGTGCATTATTAAGCATCTAAGTGCGCATCACTTTCAGTGCACTTTGTACACTTTGTGTATGTTTTCTATACACGCAATCTTTTGTAGAAAAACTAAAAAAAAACTAAAAAGGAGAAAAGAGGTAGTTCTAGAAACTAGATCGCTGTTAAAAAAAGAGAGAAAGAATCGGGATTCAGGATTTTCACGTCAGCTGGAGCGGAGTTTGTGATCCGAGTGGATGTGAGATGAGCAACGCAAGTCGTAAAGAAATTATGTCAAGAAAATGATGATGAATTAAAATGAAAATGCCACAAAATCAAACAAACTGGAGGGACAGTGAAAATTTTACAGACCTACAGCCTGAGGTTTAGAAAACGTTAAAATCTGGATTTCCAATAGTTGGCCCGACATGCTGCTGCAGAAACCTGAGAAGTTAACCTTTCTGATGGAACGCTGTTTGATTCTTCTAGAAATCACTTAATCTCTTGCACATTAGTGGTGAGACGTTTCACTGTTTTCCAGAGTTGGATAAAGGGAAATAAGAGCCTTTATTTCTAAACTAGATTCTCGTCTGATTAAATATCTGCTGATTCCTTCAGCCAGCTGGCACAGATGTTAGCCGATTCCGATTGGTCCTTCCTTCAGGTTAAAGATAAAATCAGATAAAAAGACATAAGAACAGCATTTAGGATTATTTTTCTCTACACTTCCATTATAAACTCCTCATTATTTATGCCAGCAACTTGTAAATTAGCATGTTAAAACAGATATACGATTACAGAATTGGCATTTTAAACTAGATTTAAGATTAGAAATGGCTGTTCATCGCCGTCCACCTCAATCCTAAACTCTTCAGATTGGAGCGGGGGATGTGATGCTTTCTTAAAAACACTGTAGCCTACTTCGTGTCGTCTGCCAGGCTCTACTGGTTTGGAAAGCTGGAAAACAAAATCGTAATTTTAAAACTACATCTTTTAACGTTTTTTTTTTATGGAAGGAGTATACGACTTTACTACTTTTTCCATATAGAAGTAGATTTTACCTGGACTATTTCTGTCTAGTATGAACAATTGGTTTGAAGCACTGTATGAATTATGACATGTTTATTAAATTGATGATAATTTCTATGTAATTATTAAATTAGGAGGGCGTAGAGAGCAGCAGGATCCAGATTCCTGCTCCGGAAACGAGAAGCAGCATCATTTTAAGGTCGTTGTGGAGACGGATGGAGGACAGTTTCCTTGTCCCTTAAAGATGAAAAAACTGTCTTTATGGGACAGTTGAAGACGTCTCAATGATCCGTGAAGAAGGTGCCTCCAGTTTCTTGTTTTTGTGGCGTACGGTGAGGGAATGAACACTCCGCAGCACTTCCAGACAGAAACAATGATAGGACTGAATCAGAGTCTACATGAATTGTCCTCTTTCTAACAGAGACGTTTGGTTTTTGGTGACGCAGCCACATTTCCCCTCCCCAGTTTCAGGCACCTTTCTCCATTCTGGTAGCAGCGTTACGCGTCTTAGCTTTACTTTACTTTTTTTTTTTACACTTAAAGCATTAATTCATTGTATTTTCTCACTTCACAGCAGCTGAAACCAAAAGGGCTGCAAAGAGTCATATTTTTTTTAGGTTTTTTTTACACTAGAGGTATTTTCTAATCGATTATTATTATACATTTTTAAAAGGAAGGTTTTGTGAACACAGTTTCGAAGGGTGTTTAAATGTGGCGTGAGATGTTGCAGAACCACTAACGTTAATAATCAAAGGTGCCTTCGTAAAAGGCTTAAAACCGTCATTTTGACCACAATAAGCAACTCAGGTGTGAGTTTTAGTGAATGAAGCCTTTAACCAAAACCCAGAGTTCTCCATCATTCTCCATCCCAAACTTTAGAGAAGTCAAAGATGATCTGTAACTTTCACATCCGCTCGCAGCCGGATGAGTTTGGGAAGTCTTCTAACTTTGCTTTAACACTAACTTCAGCAGATTATTTTACATTTGCTCGCAGTAAACTTGCGCCTAAAGTTTGGTGTGTCTCTTTCTACGCAGCTTCTCGTTTCGTTTTCCCTCTTGGTTTTGATAGTTTTTGTAGTAATAGACCAGCTTTTTTTTTTCTACCAAAGTTAACATTTGTTGGTTTACTTAATAGTTGTTGCGTCCTGTGTTATTGTGATCTAGACTGACATCTTTTAAGGGGAACAAAAACAAGGATGTTTTTGGCAAACGTACGGTTGGTCTTTCTGCCTTTATGTGTGTGAACAGATTCCTTCATCACCTCTGTTTCATTTCTGCTAAGGCAGAGCAACGGTAAAAGCAAAAAATAAAAAGAAGAAAACTATTCTGAGCACCAGTCTCGTATCCTCTCTCGCTCTTCTTAGTTTCTTTTTTTACTATTATTCCTGGGAGAGTGACTGTGCCTTTGCCAGAAAGCTGCTGTTGCTTTGTCCCCTCCTCCAGAGCTCAGGGTGTGATCGTGCCGTGCAATAAATGAAAGATGCTTCACACCATGCTGAATGGAAGAATTAGGTGTTTATATATCCGCTTATAGACCAAAAACAGTCAAATTCAAACAGAAAACCTGCTGCATAACAACCACAGCTGCCAGATTTTAGTTTATTTTTATATACTTCTATACCAGCTTAAAGTGTTATCAAGGCCTCACTCGCCCTGATCGCCTCCCCTCCCCGTCGTATTGCTGATTTCATCCAGTTGATGAATGTAATGTGTTCTGAATACTGTTCATCCTGTCTGTTAACTTCGCACTGTAAACATTTCACATCAATGCATCAATGTCCACAGCAGCTTCTCACACCTTCTATTGGGTCGGCATCCCTTTCAGTTATGAGCATTTAAATTATATTAAATATATATATATCAACTGTATATTTGACTTTTTTTAAATAAACCTAACCAAAAAAATAACCTGAGTGTTGTTTGCTTGTTCTTATTTTATTTTTCATGCTTCCCATTGTGTTAAACTGAATATAAAAATGATATATATATATATACATATACATATGTATATATATACATATGTATATATATAAACCATGAAGTGTATAAACAATATCCTCATGTTTTTATAAGTATTGTATTAAATCTTTCAGGGGACAACATCGAAGTTATGACACTGATATCATTTAGTGAGTGTACAGTTAATTTGGATGTTTGTGGTTAGCTGTGTAGAAATTAATGCTTGTGTGGTTTCTTATTTTGAATTTAGTTTTACAGGTTGTCGGTGGTGGAACTAGACTGCATGCATTATACACATGTATCTGTGCATTCAGTCAACTTATAGAAGGCCGGAACTGATGATAAAATTATTTATTTAAACCATCCTTGTCATCAACCCCTGTAAAAGAGATAAAAATCACAATAGGTTTTTTTACCATTAGTGAACCATAGCTTGTTACATTGACACAATTATTTTCATGAATCATTAATTAAGCAGTCACAAAATCAAAAAACTTAAATAAACTTCAATCGCCGTTAACATGTTCCTTTATTGACAGAAGCTTAAATTTAAGTTGCCTTTTATGCGTTTTTCTTGCTGTTAGCCTTTTTCTTTCTTTGCAGTTAAGCTTCTCTGGTAGCTCTGTTGTTCTGTTGCTATAGATACTCATACAGAATGTTACAGGTAGCTCTATTGTTCTGTTGCTATAGATACGTCATACAGAATGTTCCCGGTAGCTCTGTTGTTCTGTTGCTATAGATACTCATACAGAATGTTACAGGTAGCTCTATTGTTCTGTTGCTATAGATACGTCATACAGAATGTTCCCGGTAGCTCTGTTGTTCTGTTGCTATAGATACTCATACAGAATGTTACCTGTAGCTCTGTTGTTCTGTTGCTATAGATAAGTCATACAGAATGTTACAGGTAGCTTTGTTGTTCTGTTGCTATAGATACTCATACAGAATGTTACAAGTAGCTCTGTTGTTCTGTTGCTATAGATACGTTATACAGAATGTTACAGGTAGCTTTGTTGTTCTGTTGCTATAGATACGTCATACAGAATGTTACAGGTAGCTCTGTTGTTCTGTTGCTATAGATACGTCATACAGAATGTTACAGGTAGCTCTATTGTTCTGTTGCTATAGATACGTCATACGGAATGTTACCAAAATAAAAGCGTGGAGCTTTCAGTTGGCCTTTACATGCTGTGTGGACGTCCACATCAGATCCCTTTGCCGTGTTTGTGGGAGTTTAGGTGGAGCTCTAGCTCCTGTTTGAAGAAGAGCGCCCCCAGCTGGCCGCGAGAGGCTTCGCTCATGGCTTTGGTTTGCATGCACATCTTGTATTTGTCTGGAGGAAGCTCATCTGCACAGCTCTTCTCGTGCCACAGGTGGAAGAGTCCTCTGGACGGAGCGCGAACCACCATCAGCTTGCTGTGGAGGTACTTCCTGTACAGGTGGACATCTTCCAGCCCCCAGCCTCTGATGCTGCGGTCAAAGCCACCTGTCAGCGAGATTGGAACAATTTGATACGTTATTAAATTAAATAAAAGCCTGGAGATCCTCAGCTCAGCTACTGGCCTCTTCCAGAGCAGAAAATATACTCAATGATGTAAAAATACATAAATAAAAAGGTGTCAATATGCAGTTTCTACCTGACCTTACAATCCAATATTTTTAGAGTTTGAATGCAAAGATACCAAAATATAGCAAATATACAGCAAAAAATATATAGTTTTTTGTTTAGAAAGCTGAGGTTATATACAGTTTTGACTGATCAGATGCAGTAAAAAAACTAATTTTTTAACAAAAATAGCATTCAAAACAAGATCTGCTGGAAACCCCACATTAAATATGTCCAATCTAAAATTGTAAGAATTATTGCAGTACTTTCTAAGGCTAGAC
>CAEGAF010012845.1:0-20723 GCA_903067075.1 Micropoecilia bifurca
AGTTAACTAAATTCAAGCCTATGGAACACAAAATGTCACTAAAACCACTGTCCTTCTAAAATCTTTCAGAAAATTGTAAAAATTGCAAGAATCGCATCGAATCGTATCGCCCAACAAATATCGTGATACATATCGTATCGTGACCAGAATATCGTATATCGTATTGTATCGTATCGTGAAATTATTGTATCACTGCACCCCTACTCTAACGGCTGATTACTAATCTCCATCTGTGTTGTTTGGTTTCAGATGACGTTCCCATTCAGTCTCCCTTTCACACTGTGGACTTTTTGGATAATTATTTAAAGCATCTGGAAAGCAAGTTTACAGCAACAACAGTAGAGGACTGTATGGAGCCTCAGGGTATGAGGACATGACACTTCAGAAAAAAAATACATTTCTTCTACGCTGCTCTATATATAAAATGTAGTGTCCTGATTAGAGTTAAATTCAGAACGACAAAGACGAGCTTCAGTCCTTTTGACATACATTAACACATCATTGTCAAGTGTTTGTATTGAGTAATTTCAAAACTTTGAGATAAATTTAACAAAACTATTTGGTGAGAAAAAATAACAAGTTCCTTGTCATGTTGGTAACATATAAATATTTACTGCATGAAGTTTATCCCTCTATTAAAACATGATTTCTTTTTCTCTGACCTCAGTGTCTTTAGCTGCCTACATGTGGCTCATCAGTTTTCTGCTTGTGGAGAGTCAGAAGAGGTTGGAACAACAAAGCGCCTTAGGCAGCGATGAGTTCGAGGCCCGTAACAACAGCCAGGTAACAGAACACATGGACAGGGAGGAATTACATCTTAGTTGCTGTGAAATTAGTGGAGTTTCAGAAAAAGGCAGAATGCCGGCCATTTTACCATCTTAGAGAAATATTGTGAATATTGTACACTATACTGGATTGACACCATGTTATGGTAATACTACATTTTTCAGTCAGCAGAAAAAAAATATTAGTTTTGCAACAACCTCCAGTTTCACCTCTGAAATTCTGCCGTTCAGCTTCATGCCAGTCGATTTGTCAATTATATTAACCAGCAGACGAATTGAATCAGTTAAATATGTTTATGGTGTTTTGATTCTAAATCTCTTTTTACTAATCTTAAACAAGAGTTCAGTGTTAACCTGCGTGTCCATGTGTGTGTTCAGGTTTACTACTGCAGGTCCTTGGCTATCACCTACATTGAACACTGCTGCCTGCAGAGGTTTTACAGCCTGACCACTAATCAGGACACACCCTCTGACCTCAAACCAGTCCTAAAAAAACTGTGTGCCCTGTATGGACTGTGGAGTCTCAGCAACCACATGGCAACACTGTTCCAGGGTATGTCACACTCTCTGAATTAAATGGAAACAAACCAATAATGTTTGCCTGTAACATGACTTTAATACTTTTTCAAAATACTGTTCTTGTTCAGGTGATTATATGACTGGAAGGAAACCAGCAGAGTTGGTCCAGCTGTCCATCCTCAGACTCTGCTCAGAGGTACATTGTCATGTATAACATAAGTAATCATAAGTAAATAGTAGTGTATGCAGTACTGTACAGGGCTGCTGCATATTCAGAGATTTCTAGAAGCCAGGATCAAGCAGCCTGTGTGTGTTAGCTTCCTTGGAAACGTCAACGTTACAGGCAATGTTTACCCAAAAGGGACAATTTTATATTTGATTATCTTCTCTAACATATTCATTTATACTTTAAATATACAAAGAACAACTAAGTGTACCTTGAAAATTTGTTTTAAAGTGGAAGGATGGTCACACTCATTTATCTGATTTAAATTGGTTCATCCATCCATCCATCCATCCATCCATCCATCCATCCATCCATCCATCCATCCATCCATCCATCCATCCATCCATCCGGTGTTGGTAATAGTGATGGCAGAGTATGTCTGGAGTGTTTTCTAGAAGTCATTAGCATTCAGTTTTGTTATCTCTTGTGTTTTCATAAACTTGAATCATGAATTGCCATCTTAAATTCCTGTTTGTCTCAACAGCTGAAGAATGAAGCGGTGGCTCTAGTGGATGTTTTAGCTCCCACAGATTTCATCCTCAACTCCCCTATTGCCAACGCTGATGGAGAGGTAGGGAAGGACAATATGGACTCAACGTGTTATCATGATAGTTTATGATACTATTGTGATAATGACAAAAGTGATGATAAAAACTATTCATTACTTCTTGTTTTTAGCTAGCTTTCTGGCTGTCACAGGATAGCAAACAAACAAACACTGATCTTGAACAACATATCCATTTCCAATACACTTCTTTAGGAATACAGTCACATAAATAAATGTTATTTATGTCACAAAACTGGACACAGTAACTGCATTTCATCATATTTTCAAATGTATTGATATGTATTAATTCTCTCATTGAACAAACAGTGGAGGGAATAGTTAACAATCCCAGCAATACAGACAGTTTTTTAAATGTCATTAACTGGTAATTATTATAAAAAATAAATCAAAATTCTTGCCATGATAAGATAATTTATAATTTGTCAATTTATAAATGATACGCAATGCAATAAATGCCCAGCCCTGGAGATGTAAAGAAATTCAAACCTGAGTGAAAATGTTGCTATTTCCATAACGAGTCAGAACCACCCAGAATGACAATAAATTAAAGTAAATGAATTAAAGACTAAATAATGGAGAGTTCTTTTCAAATATATAAAAAACATGTAATATCTCCTTTCTGTGTGTTAATTTGTGTTATGAAATCACATTCAGCTGAATAAGTCTGAATGTACACAATATCGATTAATATTGTTTCTGGTGTGCATGACAACTTAAGAAGCTTTATTCACCAGATCATTTCTCCTGTCTGCAGCTGTATAAGAACCTGTGGTCCACAGTGATGCAGGGCAGTCAGGTGCTGGAGCGTCCCTCCTGGTGGAAAGAGTTCTGCTCCAATAAACCCACGGTCGGATCCCTTCGTTCCAAACTTTAGAGGCCAAACAACAATATGGAAGAGACAACAGATCCACTTTTAGCACAAAAATAAACTTAAGACGAGATGTATTGTTTCTCTGGGGGTATTAAAAGTTATCAAATTTATTTAGTTGAATTTAAGGCCTTACAAGGCTTTGAATCTGAACCGCAGTGGCATTAAAATGTTTTTATTAGTTTTGTTCAGCCAGACTCGCTTATTTGTGAATTTAAGAATTTTTGCCAGCGTTGTCCCAAAAAGTGATGTCAAAAAACAGACGTTCCTTCACACAAGTTTGCAGCTTAAAAGTCAGCGAATAAAACAATATTATTAAAAAACACACATTTATTTAGTAAGTTATACTATAAAAGTTATACTACTTACTTAATAAGTAGCATAAGATAAGTAATATTTCAAAAAGCAGAAGAAATGTTATGTTTTTTGAACAATGACAATATTTGGTAATCTGTTACTAAGAGATGAGCACATTTTCTGGTAACAAAATGCCACGAACTAAAACATCTGATATTTACTTTTGCAAAATTTACCAACTGTAAATTTCCCGTATCTAATAAGCAGATAAGCAGTACTTCAAAAGAGCTTATGTTTTATAAACAATAATATTACTTGTTATTAATTTAGTGATAAAGGGTGAGTGGTTTTTTTTTCTGATAACAAACTGCCACGAAGTATAAATCAGATTTTTTCTTTTGTGTTAAGTGTCTGTTTGGAATACATTTACTGAAAATGACAATCAAAAGAGCAGAAGAAACCTTATGTTTTTGAACAATATGAGTATTTAATGTTAATCTGTTTCTCAGAGATGAGAGCGTTTTCTGGTAATGAAGTGCTACTAAGCAAACATCTGATTTTTACTTTTGCCAAAGTAAAAATCAGAAGGCAGTGTATTGACATTAGCACAGACTATTTCAGTGCACTGCCCCCTCTCTAACCTTTTCCCTAAAATAAGCTTTTCAGCTATTTTTTTCAAATTTACTTGTCATGTTTAGCATAGTGAATGAAGGAAGTCAATGTAAGGTATTATGCTAGTGATACCCCAAATTCCACTGGCAGTATTTAGACTCATTAGCATTTTGGCTAATTTTATCTTATACACTAATTTTAACATGCGGAATGGATTAAGTCCATGATACTTAACATTCCTGTGACTCTCCACGTGCTTTTGAGTACATTGTAGCTTACTTTAGCATTGATGCTAAATTTTATTAGCATCAATGCTAAGAACTAGCATTCCTAGCATGCTAATTTTTAGCATCAGAACCACTGAGTTCCAACAGACAGGCAAAACTTGGCAGGCCCCATTTAAATTTCTTCAGAAATGTCAAATGTACTATTAAATCTGAGTTAATGGTTTCAGAAAAAATCAGCTAAAAGCCTTAAGTTGTTTAACATTTCAACTTAATATGGTAAGTGTACTTTTGTAAAAAGTGCAAAAAGAAAAAGATCTTCATAATTTGATTGTTGTGTTACCATAGCTACAATCCGACGTTAGGAATTTAATCTTTGTGTTTGAGCTTGGTTTGTTCATAAATACGTCCCAGCAAATAGCATATATTCAAATTCTCTCATCAGCACATAATTTTTTACACATGCAGAAATAAAAAAAATACAACTTCATCCACTTGCCCCATTTTCACTGAACTATTCATATTTAAAATCATTTGTCAGATTATAAACTGACAAATGATTTTAAATTTGAATTGTCTTGTTGCTGAAAATATACTTATAAATAAAATGACCTTTCCTTACCATTGGTACTGAATCACAACCTTAAGCTGGTGTTTAACATACTTTGTATTCTTTCCATAGCTCTGTATTAAAAATATTTTTTTATTGGGCTGGTGTAATGTTTTAATCTTAACAGTCATGTTTTCATTGGATGTGAGAGGAAAATGATTGCAAGTAGCAAAAATAAAGGATTCTAAATATTCTTTGAGATTCTCTTTCACTCTGTCTCATATGTGCACAAATGTATGCAGGTATTTCCTGCCTGTAAGCATCAAACTACCACACCCAACTCTAAATGTCTAAGTTTACTCTGGACTCAATTATAGATTCAAATATTTCAAAAGTGTTTGTGAGCATACAGTGCAGTGGTATGCTCTAATTATTTTTTTAAATGTTTTTTTAGGTATGATTTATTTGAATGGCTAGGTTATCATAAGTTCAGTTCAACAGCAGATGTCACTAGGGAGCAATGAACGAAAGATGGATTAATGGGGATCAAGAATAAAATTTAAATAAACTCTTCTTAATGCCCACTAGTGATTGGACGTACAATATTGAGTCAGGCTGCAGCAACGACTCATTTTTTTTAGCAAGGAACTTTGTGTGTGTGACTGAAAACACGAGTTCTGTATTTATTTTCTATATTTTGTGTTTTATTGTTCTGTTAGGATATAATTCCTACAGCGGAGCTTATGGCAGTTTTTTCCCCTGCAACTTTGCAATGGGATTTATCTAGCAGCGTTACAGAGCAAATTCAGCTAATTTAGCAAACTACATATAGATAAGACTTACTTAATGATGTTTATTTACGCTGCATTGTTGCTGCATTACAGACAGTCTATAACTTGCTCTGTAATTTAAACAGTGTTTGCGCCTTCGGTAAATCTGTTAAACTGATATTTGCTTCCGTCTCAATTCATTACAGACACATTTAAATGAATAGAATTGATTTGAGAAATGTTTATTTTAGAAGCAAAAACAATAATGCTGTAGGTTGTTTAGTTTTTATACATTTTAATAAAAATATTGCCACACGTAGTAGTTCACGCTGCAATGCATCCTGGGTAAATAACGTTTCATGGTCTTGTGATTGCTTTGTTTCCATATCTGCACATAATTAGGAATAATAAACTATTTGCACCTCATTTTCTGTGATATGGAGGATATACACAATTAATATGGTCTCTTAATCCATCCATTCATTATGTGAACAGCTTATCCCTGCAGGTCCCCAGGGGATGTGGGGTCATCCTGGACACACCACCAGTCCAGCGCAGCATCTCCAAATTCATGCAGAATAAATGACTACTGTTTGTGTTAGATTGCCTTTATTTTGTTAATAATGTTTTTTTGTCTTGTGAATGTTTTTAGTAAGTGTACACATTTCATCTGTACAGTGTGTGGGTAAAATTACAACAGAACTACATTGAATAAGAAATAAAAGAAAACAAGATAAAATCACAATTAAGCCAAAATTTGTACTAAGACATTTTAACTTATATGATTTTGATAATAATCTTGTAACAACATTTAAAAATGCTTCTATTTTCATAAAATAAAAATCTGTTATGTTTTCACCAATCACAAATTTCCAGTTTTTAACAAACCTTGAAAAATATTCTTCATTTTGATGTATAAATATTGGCCTGAAGTTCTTTATTTTACCACTTATTTAACAAAATCTGGAATGAGCATTTCAAAGAACAATGTTTAGAGAATTACATATAAAAATAAATATTTTCTATATAAAGTACAAAAACACATTTTTATTTTATATTCAAAGATGTTTTGCCTTTAATATTCCATTTTCTCCATTCATAAGGATTTGTCTGATTAATAGAAATAATTAACATCTTTTATCTGCATTTTGTTTTTGTGCAGCTTTAATAACTGAAATAAAACTAGATACAGGATGACCATAGAGACAGGTATAAATTACTCTTACTGTACCTTCAAAGTCATCATTCACCTTGAACTTTTAAACATTTTTTGGCCTTACAAAAACAACTTTGTGTTTGATTGGGGTTTTATGTTTTAAGCAGCCAGCAAGTTGATCGCTGACTTTTTGAAATCAGAGAACATTTCACTGTGTGAAGTGATCAGAAGTCGGTATCGTTCTCTGAATGAGGACTAGCAGGAGGAAATTCTTCACCAAACACACTCCAAAGCCTCATGTCCAAACATTTTTCTCTCAAATTGCAGTAGCAGTGTCAGACAAAGCAGACAAAATGAGATGGAGGGAAAAAATATTCATTTTGGAAGTTGAGAACGACAGTAAATCACACCACCAATCCCATTTATCATTGGCTTTGTTGTGCAATCTATTGTTTTCTTTTAATTTTGCTTCTCAGACTCCTGGGGTCCACAGCAGAGTGGAGCGAACCACACCGTAAATTAGAGCAATAGAGAACCGTAGTGGAGCAAGATGCTTTCAAGGTCAGAGACGATGATTAGATGGAATTTTATTATTTTATTGATTGAATCAGTTACCTCTACAATGTTCTCTGTGCATAAACTTGAAACAGTCTTTGGTCTGTTCTAAGTAGCTGTGTGTACATTGTAATTTGGTGACAAAACCAAATCTGACAGCCATTTCATTCTGTCAGTTTACACACACCTCACCGCTTGGTGCTGACGCACAAACGCCTTCAACTTTACACACAGAGAACATCACAAAAAACCTTCCATCAATTTATGATCAATACGCAGCCTGTTAGGCTGCGTATTGATCATAAATTGTATTCTGCATTTGTGCAAGAGGCACTAGAGTCAGTGTGACAGCAGATCCTGACTTGCTTTCTCCAGATCCTGCTAATGTTTCTCAAGGTCCTGTGAAAATGTATCAAGATTATCTGTTTTACAGGATCTTTATCCTTCACAGGACTGTCCTGTCACTAGTCCTGTCACTAGTACAGTCACCAAGACTGCACTAGTAACTTGGTGACTAGTACAGTCACCAAGGGAACGACTAGTAATACAGGATAAAGGATCCTGTATAACTGGAGCTTCTATATGCTAACTTTGCAGCTTCTTTGTTAGCGTTAACAGGAAAAACATAATGTATTATTTTATATTTGACACACCATCATATTGATTGCCCATGTAGAAACCCACTGTAGAAATTTAATAAGTCAATAAGCGTTTAATAAATGATTTTAAACGCAATACAAGTTTTTATCTTTAAGCAGAGAAATATGTAATCACAAATTATGATGGGTTGTATAATTTGGTATAGCAACTTAATTTGGATTTTTCAATTATTTCGCAGGATCTCAGAAGACTTTGGCAAGATCTCAAGAAACCTTTGTAAGGTTTTGAGAGAGAAAGTCAGAATCACTTTCCCTTGCCGTCTCCGTTCTCTGTACATCTCTCATCTGGATGCTATCTAAGATCTGATGGTGACGCGTTGAAGAGTTATGGTTTGGTGAGAGGTTAGGTGTGCGTCTAGCTCAGGTACATCACTGCTTCGGGATTATTTGTTGAGAGGAGTGTTTGCAGGATCAGGTAACGTTCAGAAAGTTTAGCCAACTTCTGACCACTTCAACTGGTGAAAAGTTCTGTGATTTCAATTGTGTCAAGTTAAATCTTCAACTTGTTTAAATATTAAACAATGAATTGCAACTAAATATTATCAATGCAAATATTTGAGGTACAATTGACAGGATGTTTTTTTTACCCACGTTAGCCAAAATGGCAAACAATGAAAAAGTATAGCGACCGCCTTTGTTTTAATGAATCTGTTGAAATAAAAGTGGAACTTACAAATATATTTCCTTTCAATTTGATTTATTTGGCCCACCCATTTTTTTCAGGCTTGGTAGAAAACATTCTGGCCCATTAATGAGTAAAATATTAATATGTCGTAAAATTTTCAAACCAAGAACAAAGATTTAAACACAACTATGCCACTGTTTTGGTGAGTGAGTCAAGCTAAGTTAGCTGGGCTCGGAAGGCTGTTCACAATGCATTGTGGGCCAGACATGCGATGTTCATGCAACAATTCTTGGTTACATCAATGAGGTAGATACGGTTAGAGATTATAATGAGATTAAATTATAATAATTTTCCCAATATGCATAATCTTTGACAAGGTTTTTTTTTTTTTAAAACAGTGACTGAAAAATCTGTTGGTTCCTCTAGAGGAATGCTGAACCACTGCTGTGGGACTATTCCACTGACAGGAGTGTTTGTGGGATCAGGTAACATTTAGAAAGTCTTGCCAACTTTTGATCACTTCAACTGGTCACAAGTTACGGGATTTCATAACTTGGTGACTGCAGAGATAGTTCAATTTCAGCTTGATGATCATACGATGTGGATTACAATTATATTGAAACATCACAATAATAAATTTGACACATCAAATGAATAAATTCAAATGCATAAATCACCACCTACAATAACTCTCTGAAGAATTTGAACTAATATTAGTTACAACATTTAATTTTCCTTTGGGATCTATAAAGTATTTGTAAATTAAATTTGAATATATATTTGGCCCACTCATTTTTTCTTAGGCCTGCCCAAAAAGCAATTTCTGGTTCCGCCACAGAGCGATACACAACTTTCACATTTTTTATAAAAATAAAAATGTGGCAAATGATGTACGTTCTTTTCTGCTGAGTAAAATGTGTGTAATTTAAATCTGTTTCTTGAAGTTCTAAGATGTTTGCTTGAGAACATCAGTGAACTGGCAGAATTATGAAGTCCAAGGAACTATAATTGAAGTGGAAACTGGTTCTATGAAGTGTTTTGTTAAAGGTGCTCAGTATATTACACTTTAAAAGGATTTTCTTTCCTTTTCATGCGGCGTCCCAATAATGCAACACTTCATGTTTGGTCTTTCTCCTTCAATTCCAATTGAAAAATTAGGTATTAACTCAGTTTAAACGTGACAAACTGTAAAAACGTTCAAGGGTCATCAGTACGTAAGCAAAGCATCTGTCTGTCAAAACCATTCTTGTCGTTACAGTCACCAAGGGAACGACTAGATGAAGCTCGAAAGGAAACGGGGCAGCCTTGTCAGTGTTTTTGTAACAGTCCTAGCTAGGCTGTCATTGGCTCAAAGTGATCAGTGCATAAATAACGGTGCGCTACGTCACAGAGGACGGCACATTGGAGGGGCTGTCCAGAAACCCGTTTAGATTCTGAACGTACTGATGGTGAAGAATTGAGGAATCTTGACCCCATTGGAAGTGGGGCATTTAGCAACCCCCCCTCCCCTCCTCCCCCCCGAGCATGGTATACAAAACTCTGGTAATGAAAATATCTGTAATATATATATATATATATACATATATATATAGCTTTCTCTTGAATGATAACCGATTGAATAATCAATCATAATATGTATAATTTGTGATATAAGTGGTAAAAAAAAGAATCAAAATAGATTTTTGTAACTAGATCGAAACGTGTAAAGATGTTACCAAAACTCTTACCACATGCATTAACTATGAATATTAAATATTTAATGCAAAAAAATACAATAAAAATAAAGTAAATGGTTGGTGTCTTACACCTTCCTTTGCTGGGAAAATATCCTTCCAAAATACGAGAATAAATATTTTCAATTCTAATATCTTATTGTTTCCACTCAAAAGTCAGATCTCACTTCCCAAACACGAATGGCTTCTCCACAGAACCATTTTTCTGTACATGTTGAGCATCTCATGTACAAATACCTTCTGCATTTTGTTCATTTCTGGTTCTTCTACTCAGATTGTGTCTGTTAGGATTAAACTCAATGCCGTATCCTTTATGGCCACAGGTGTTTTTTTTTCTGCTCTTTTGTTGAAGGAAAAAAAACTGTATATTCTCGCTGGATTTTATTGAATAATTGTGACATTTTCGTGTTCTATGAAATGTGCTGGTTTTATTCGGAGTTCATCCCAGATTATGGGAAACTAACTGAATTTGACAACGAGAACTGTAAACTGTAAACACCATTCTTAAAAACATGCATGTCCACACTGACTTGTAAACCGAGTATAGATCTTTGTTCTGCTGGTATGATCCTATTTACACCTTCCTACAGAGTGCGGTCTGGTCTACCTCTGGTCTGACTTGTAAGATGTTTTGATGAGTCAAGCCAGCTCAGGGTTGGAAGAACACAGTGATGGAATTGGGGGAAACTATCTTACTGCTTAACCCGTATGTTTATCATTTGACAAACTTTCTCCACATTCATAGGTGCCACAGTGTGACACAAACCTGTGTCTTCTGGAATGTGTAGTTGAATAGACAGATGAATCCACTCACTGCTGGGCAGCTGTGATTATATCTACATCTATTGGTTGGCCTAAGTGTGTGGCTAAGGCTTCCTGAGATAAGTATCCTCTATTCTGACCTACATACATGTATCTTTTAAAACCACGGTGAGACATAACATGTATGAAACTGACACCAGAAATGATTTTAAGCTGATTACTGAAGATGTACAGAGCTTTCTAAGAGTTGAGATGTTTTGTTTTTTTAAATAGTTTAAAACCCATTTTAAATGAATATCTGTAAGCTCATTGGTCCAACGGTGGCCTCTGCCCGGATGGCAAAACGTGACAGCTGATTGGTTTAGGAATCACCACATGTTGCTTGCTTGGTTTTAAGATCGACATCAAAAAAGAAAAGAATTCACACAGACATGCAGATAGATTTGCTAATTTGCTTTATTTAACCAGAACGAAATAAATTATTATGGGATGTGAGAGTGTCAGTGTATCAGCAAAAGGTAGTTTGTCTAAGCATCTTCAGCAGTTATGGAAACGGAGGCAAAGCACAGTTAGGAATTGTTTTAGTCACGACGATAACTAAGAGACAGAAACTGCTTTATCAGAACATTTGCCAATCACACCTGCAGAAGGAACTTGAACAATCTACCAAGGTGACTTTAACAGGGAAGGTGTGATGGAAGGGAGACATGATGGTGGTCCTGTTACATTTCACATGTTGAAAGTCTGAACAAATACTGTCATAATCACTACAGAGATATATGCTGTCTCCTTGTTTTTATTTATCTTCCATTGCTGGTGAAACAACATGTAAAATAGTGTTTTAATATTTTTAAGAATCAATTTGCAGATTTTTTTTGAATGCATTACTCAAAGAAATAAAGTTAAATACAGTGTGAATACAGTGCATGGAGCTAATCAAATGGGTGTGAGCTTCATGAGTCCAAGCCAAAAAACACGCCGTGTTACCCGCATTGGTAACTTGAATAATGGCAGCTGTATGTCTTCAAAAAAACAAGGAATGTATTCAGCAAATTTTTAAAAATAGTAACTATAATGAACTATGAACTTACAGAGCTTATTTAAGATGGGTTTTTAGAAATATCAAACAATTTAGAAAACTTTGAAAAGCCCCCTTTTTAAATTGCAGAAAACGACTAACATGCTAAAAAAAAAAAGAAAAAGAAAAAACAACCATATAAATAGCAGGACAAGGCACAGACCTTCATCACTCCGTCCTTCCAACCCAGAGCTGACCTAAAACCGCCCACAGTGGCTTCTAATGGCAACTGTGCAGAAAAAATACATTTACCTTCTCTTAAAACACAGCACATGTTGACCACTGTTCTGACTAAAATATATATTAAAAGTGTAAGTAAATGACTGCAGGAATAGAGAGGCAATGTTCACAATCACACCTACTAATTATCTGTCTTTCTCTGGCTGGACTGATCAGAGTTGTTCTTTTTTAACTGTGAACTTGTTCAACCTCAAAAGGGGCAGTATTATGTGTTTTCTATAGGCACACAGCAACTCTCACTATCACATATTATAAAACTACTGCATACATCAAACATGACTCGAGAGAAATTTCACTTTGCAATCGATCATCTTGTAACTGGGCCTCTGCCTCTTTAAGACGTTCCTGCTCTTTCATTGCCTCCAGCACGTCAGAGTTACGCTATGAAGCTTTCGCAAACATTCATCAGACAACTGAGCAGATGTGTTTGCTAATTTCTGCTGCTGCTAGTTTGAAGGAGCAGAGTGTCCTGTAATGCAGAAGCTTGGAAGCTACATCTCTGGGGAGGAGCTGTGCATGAAGGCAGCCTTTGGTTCCCCCAGGCATCATGAAAACCTGAACGGTTGCCATGGGAAGTTCAAGGATTTCTCAAACATGCTTGAAAGAATCAAAGCAACTCTATGGGTATGTTTTCGATGAGGGAATGACTCTGCAACATGATGTAAAGCTCAAAAAGTCGATTTTGACATAATACTGCCCCCTTAAATTAAGCCACTTTGTTGGCCTTCAGCTGTAATCTTGGTCAATATAGACAACAGGCTTCCTGTCTGTCTGCAGTGCTGTAGTTTGTAGAGAAGTACAGACGGATAAGCCTGAGATAAATACATTTTAAAAAGCCTTCATCTCAATCTCTAATGATCCATTGAATGGGAAGAGATACAAAGGCTTTCATTCAGTCTCTCATGTTTAGAAACAGTGGCAATTAAACCTGGCAATGTAAAGTTTTATTATGATCACAGCGTTAATCATTTTAAGAGCCTGACCTACTTAAATCTCAGCCGAGAGCATCGGGAGAATAAAAACATGGTGCAAGAATCTGAATGACACCAGAATCCTGGCTGTCACCAGATCAGGAAGACGCTGGATTTTAAGTTGATGTAAAAATCCGTCCTAACTCTGGAGCTGCTGAACAGAGCAAAGCTGCGATGGCTTTATGTTATGTTTTATTTACATGTAAAACACAAAGAGCAGAGCGTCAAAAACAGGTACTTGTACCAGCTTCATTGCTTAATGAGGTAAAACGGGAGATTTTACCACCGTCAGTGCGAAACGTTTCAGAACGGTTTGGTTGCCCGTTTGGGATCAAATTCCTGTCGAACACCCGGACGTGTGTTCAGCTGCGGCTGTACATGAGAGGCTTATGGAAGGAAGTCTGCTTTTAAACTTAGTAAAAGTCAAGGAAAAAACTAATAAATAATAATAGTACCAGACTGGTATTGATCCAGAGCTAATATTAATGTCTGTATCGGTAGTATTGATTCGCCCCTCCATAGAGCACAAACATGAGAGAGCAGATCTGTGGAGCTTTCTGACAAAAAGCAGAATGCATTTGTGCAAGAGGCACTAGAGTCAGTGTGAGAGCAGAGTTCTCAGTGGGAGCAGTTCAACATCGGAGTGAAAACCAGAAATCTTAAATAAAACATACATGTCTTAAAGAATAAGTATATTTTCTGTGTGTGTGTGTGTGTGTGTGATGAACTGCGCAGCCTGACATCATTTAATAGAAGCGCAGTGTTTTCCTTCACCGTGGTCAGGCTGGCTGCTCAGAGTCTGCGTGCGTTAGCAGCAGACACAGACTAGCAGGTTTTGATGCGTCTCTGGAAGGACACTCGCACCTTGGGATTATTGGATTAGGTTGTTTTTTTAATCCCTCTGTTTTATCGCCTGTTAAAAATAATATTCTTTCTTTACAAGTGAGAATATTAACTGGAGGCTCATCAAAACTAATAACAGGATAGACGAACACTTTTAAACTTTCCACCCGTGTTGTGTTGCCGGACAGAGGAGGACCAGCTGCAGTGCAGAAGGGCAGACTGAATTTAGAACATAAGTAAAGCTGGATCGGAGTACTTTTTTTTTAAGATTAACTAGCACAACACTGTACCATTGAAGTGAATCTTTTACATTAGATTTGTTACATACATATTTTACAGTCAAATACTTGAAAAAAAGGGGAAGAAGCATCTGGCCCCAAGTGAAATTTAAAAATGGTCTCTACTTGTAGAGCGTTTTGTCAAGTTCAGATGACCCCCAAACCTATCAGGTATTTATATCGGAGCATATTAACATAATTTTAATGCACATTTAAACTGATATTCCTAACCCTAGTTATTGTTGTGACTACAGGAATGAAGGGAATCTGTAATTCTTATTTGATCCTGAACTATCCCTTCTTATAATTCAACACCTCCATTGTTTTTGTTAAAGTGCCTTTAAACTTGTGCAGACTTAGTAACCCCAACTCAGCTTTTAAACATATATAAAGTTTCAGTTTTTACAGAAAGAGCAGAAGAAGGTTTGAAAATGAGGTAAAGGGACTGTTATTTCTTCAAAATAAAATAACACTTGTACTATTTCTAGAATGCATTATTGCTACCAGCGAAACAAATCTTACCATTCCTCTTAAACCTTTAAAACAAATGGGATGTACAAAATTGAGCTAACATCAAATACACTAATAAGCTAAGAAGGTTATGATTTTTGTCTTACACTAGATTTACTATTAAGTTGTTTTTTTGTCTCAAACATACTGACACAATGAAAATGTCAATTTTCCTCAGATTTAGCACTAGAAGTCTCTAAATTTGCATGCAATGGACTTTAAGCAAGGTTCAGAACAACCCTGCCAAAAATATTTGTGCTATTGACCTGCAGGAAACTCCTTTGACTATGCAGCATTAATCATCCCCCTAAGTGTTCACTTTCCATTGAATAAAATATATCAGAATGTAAGTTTGTTAAAATATACTTTTTTATCTTAGTTTCTTTCTGTCCAAAAAAATGTTTTTTTGTTTTTTAATTTTAGTGTGTTTGAGTTCTATTCTTTCTTTCTCTCTTTCTTTCTTTCTTTTTTCTTCTGTCTTTCTTTACCTCGTTTAACTTCTTCTGCTAGATCAGATCGGACTCCACCACACATTGCTCAGTGTACTCTTTCACCAAATCTACATTTAAAGTGTTCTGACAGAAATCAGTCATGGGCCTCCAAAGACCAGGCTCCAGGAATATCTGGCACATCACATGACCCTTCAGGTTGTTTGTGTGGCGCTGAAGGTGGCGCAGGAACTGCTGCTGAGCCAAACTCAGGTCTTTACCAAACATGTCAATGTTCAGGTAATACCTGTGTCAGAAGAAAAGAATACATTCACTTATTGATTAAAAAACCTCTATCTATCTATCTATCTATCTATCTATCTATCTATCTATCTATCTATCTATCTATCTATCTATCTATCTATCTATATAGATCTAGATATATCTAGCTAGATATATCTAGTTAGATATATCTAGATATATCTAGCTAGATATATCTAGTTAGATATATCTAGATATATCTAGCTAGATATATCTAGATATCCCAGGTATATCTATCTAGATATATCTATCTAGATATATCTAGATAGATATATCTAGCTAGATATATCTAGCTAGATATATCTATCTAGATAGATATATCTAGCTAGATATATCTATATCTAGCTAGATATATCTAGCTAGATATATCTAGCTAGATATATCTAGTTAGATATATCTATATACAGAGGCTATCTCTATATATAGATATATATGTAGGAGGTTAATTTAATTCCATTAAATCTGCCTTCCTTATTATATTTGAGGTCTAAAATCTTGTAATGTACTTGTAATGTTGCATTACAAGTACATCTAAAGTAAATTAATATAGTGTAAACATTCCATATTTTCTTTAACTTGTTTCAAAAAGTCATGTGTAAGACATACAAACAGTAAATGGTCTGAGATGTAGGCAATTTTAAACATGCAGTCAATGTTTTATTTTTCACCTAATTATGTCCATTATGTATTCCTGGAAATTATTTATTGAGCCAAAGGAAAAATAGCAAAAACTGTCCTCTAAAATAGTTGTAATAATGTGATGATTAATTTCAAGGATCTATTTAACTTGTTTTATGAAAAAATAAGAAAAGTTACCAATCATCTCCAATGGGCACCTTGAAAGGGAAGGTACAGAGGCTGGCCACAGTCGGATTGGACACATCATCCACCAGCCAGTCGATTTCCTTCTTCAGTAGGATCGCAATGTTGCTCGGTAGAAGCTTGAATGGCTGCCAGTCTTGAATGATGGTGGCGTTAGGAAGCACGTCGTGCATCAAGTCAGTGGTAAGGTAGAGCTGATGGATAGATGTTTGATCGAGATGCACAGGAGGAGGACCGGGCAGCTGTGAAGAATGAATGTCGGCACTCTGAATAATTTCACGAAGTCGCAGTTTGAGTTCTTCAGCTCTGAAACGCACCAGCAGAATACCCTGTGGAGAACAGGAAATGCCTTCGTTTAATTCTTGAAACGGTTTACGGAGAGAGAAAGAGAACAAAAGTATTAATTCTAGGCCTTGCTTTGTCAATTGTACCTGCTTGGTGATGAGGCGATACTTTTCAAAGTCTTTGGGCCCAAGCTGATCGTCACGGGTCAGGCGGGTCACTTTTACATCTGGATACTTGGATTTGATCAACTCGGAGCAGAAGCGCAGCAGAACTCCTGCTACACCCTTCCCCCTTTCCTGAGGAGCGACACGCAGACCTTCCACAAGCATCGTCTCCCCGTCATCAATCACACACGCTGATTCCAGAGCAATCTACCAAACAATAAGAACAAGAAAAGAAAAAGGTGACCAAAATGGCACAGTTTTCATTAAAACTCTAATCCTTTGTGTATAGTGATACACACATACACATACGAGGCAATAAGAATATATATGTGTGTAAATGTAAATAATATTGCAGCTCCACCAATTATATGTTAGCTACAGTACATCCAGACGTAGTGAAGACGACTCCATGAAGTTCAGTGATGGGGTTTAAATCAGTATTTTAAAAGTGTTGGATCTTCTGGGACTTTCACAAACAACCATCTTTAAGAATGGCACAAAAAAGAGACACAACAGAGGAGAACACCAGGACAAAATGAACAGATAAACTGTCAGGATGATGGGTTGATTGAGATAGCTTTGAGTTTTGTTCATTTCTGTGTTCCTTAGTTCCTTTTCTTTGATTAGATCAGCTGTATGTCTGTTTAGTCCTTCCTCAGTCACTCTAGTTTTAATATGTTCCGTAGCTCCAGGTATTCTTTAGGTTAATTTCCCAGTTTGTTGTGTGCTCTCGCTCGCCCCCGGTGCCATTTTCTATCTCTCTTGTCTGCCCAGGTCTTTTGTTCCAGCATTTACCCTCCCACTATTTAAATCCCTCTCCTGCTCACACTCCTTGCTGATTCCTCCCATTATTCCTCCTTTTTTCACGTGACTGGGCTCAAACTGTTCACAAGTCACAGCAAAGCAGACATTTAAAAGAAACTGGAAGAAGAGTTAAAAGGAAATAAAAGATAGAGAAAAATATCTCAGAAAGAAGTGGCAACAATTTACCCAGAAGTTAGTATAACTTTACAACTCCAGAACTATCCCTTCAATCTCACAATGTGTGGCTTCATAAAAAGTCAACATGAAATAGGCTTTACATCATGGATGTGCTACAAAAAATACATATAAAGACTTTTTTCTACCCCAAGTTGAACCCAAAGAATCAAGGCAATTCTTGAAGTAAAACATGACCAAACTCAGTACTAGCAAGGTGTTCTTAACAAGTCGGCTGATGAGTAGATATATTTGTATGAAGATGTGAACCAGTAGCAAACTTACCACTTTTCCCTCTTTGCGTGCCAGAATGACTGTGCGGTTGGATTCCTGGAGCCAGCTGGTGTATCTGGTGGGAAGGTAGTCCAGACCACCATAGATGTCCTTGCTCATTGCCATAATTTCATCAAAGTCCTCCTCAGTGGCAACAGCAAACTGAAGACCAGCTTGGGAGGGAGCCTCAGGAAGCTGAGGAATGGTCAAGTTGGTATCAATCTTCATCCTGCAGCAACTGATGAGATAAAAAGTGAGGGAAATGTATTTTTAAATATCACAGAGGAAGACCAGCAAAGACATCCTGCAGCTCTTATGATTCATAAATTATTTTTTCTGAGCTAAACATGTTCAATTTTCTAGAAATAGAGAGCAATATTACTGATGGACCAGCTCTTTACTGCAGATATTTGTAGATCATAAAATGTAAATGTGAAAGTGGTGAACAGATTTAAAATAAAAAATAAATTGTGAGGCAAACTTCTAGTGACAGTGGCAAAGGGTAGTTGAATGTGGAGCTGGATCCCTCTCGAAGGCCGATGTGAAGAAATCAGTTTTTATTTCTGCATTGCTTGGCAAAAATGGCATCATTTTGTCCTCGGCTTCATGTCGTCCCTCCGTTCTTGTCACACTCTCCTGGACAAACTTTACAAGAGCAGCATGAGGAACAACAGTTCGAAACTGGGAGTCTAGTGTTGAGGCCAGCAAACCTTTTAAATATTAATTAAAAGTTTGCAAATCTTCAAGACAAGCTTGACTTCTTTTAATCTGTTCCTGTCTAAAATAAATAAATGAGTCAAATGAGTGTAATAGTTAATTAAGTTTATTTAATCAAGGTCAGAAAGTAGAACACTGTTACAAGATAAAACAATGCAATGATTGTTTTGTACAAAGGTTTTCAACAAAGGCTAATTTGCAAGAACAGTTCTTGGTTGGACTTTTTAAAAAGTACAGAAATATATATATAAAGAATCAAAGATAATGAAATGGGGTTGAAGACTTCTAGTCAAACATTTCAGAATACCAATTTTTTTTTTCCAGATTTTAATGCAGTTCAAAAATTTCAAATTCAACAAATAGCTTGAAATGGTACAATGGTAAGTGGTGAACTGCCAATGTAAAAAAACAAACAGACAAAGAAACAAAACAGTAAGATTACCCCAGAGTAAAAATTCATGTTCATTTCAGGATTATGAAAAAATACCTTTCTCTGTGAACACAGAATGGGTTAACAATTTAAAGCTGTTCTGCAGCAATTGAGATTGATCAAACCCTAAAAGCTGGTGCTACTTATGCCTAAAGGCCTTCCAGATTCTCTGGATTTCTTACAAACCCTTGTGTTTGCATAAAAGTAGCACTGGAACACACTGTTTTGTATCCTTGAAGGAATCTGTTAAACAGTATAGTATGTACTATACAATACTGTACAATACTGGGGAAAAGACAATTAGCAAAGGATGAGAGACAGACCATCGTGACACCTAAAATGTAGGTCTCTCCTACAAAGAAATTGCAAAGAAAGTCAAGGTGTCAGTGAGTACAATTTCCTTCTCCATCAAAAGGTACATAAAAACTGGGACAAACTCACAGGAAAAGATCTGTCAGACCCAAAGCCATGACAGATTCAGAGGAGAGGTTTCTGAGTTAACAGAAGGCTCACAGGACAACAGCATAAACAGGAGGATTGTAGCTTAATAGTGATTGCAGTAAGCAGTGAGGACTGTCCTATGAAAAGCATCAGTCTCTCCTGCAGCAAAACAACCTCACAACTAGTATAAATAAATCGATTCGGCGATATTTATTGATATTTTCCGCCCTCGGAAAGTATCGATTTTTCATCATCGATCCCTTAAACCATAGGGGTCCACAGCCTTATAGCTCTTTTTAACGTCTACTTTGTTACGGTGTAGCAGCAAGACTCCCCCTCCCTCAGTCTCACTTTCAACTTGAGCTTAAAGTGCACATTATAAACTACACACCAGTTTTTAAATTGTGTTAATAGGCCAAGTATAACCGGAGTTATGCTAAAATTAGTAAACCATATTTTTCGAATGTCAGAGGAATGTCAAAAGCGTCGCGAACGGAGCAGCTGCAAAAGCAGTGAAATCGCAAAATTAATGCGAATTTCTACTGGTAGCCTTCACTTCGTCATTAGTTTTTAGCTTAGCGGTTTCTGTTCCGTATATAAAGGATTACCTGAAGAATGAACATGGGTTGATAACATCCGAAGCGGGTGGGCAGCAGCGGCGCTGACGAAGAGGAAAAACCTCAGCCAGAATTCGCGGCGCAGTGAGGATTTCCATGATAACAATGGCTGATCGATCATTTTTATTAGCAACAGACAAAGAGTATCAGAGACTGAGAGAACGATGAGATCCCGGCGGTCTGAGAGGAGATACTCAGAGATCCAAGCCAGGGAATAGCGACACTGCGTAGCTGCAGGGAGTCGATCACTACGGGGTGATGCGGAGCCACTACTTTAGCAGTTAGTAGTAAACAGCTTACAGCCACGGCTAACTCCGGGAGCCAAGGTAGAAAAGCCTTTTTCCCCATAGTCCTAAAGACTGCATTTGTGGCTGCATTTTTACTCCAAAATGCAGCCACAGTGTCCAAAAGGAAAAAA
>CAEGAF010012850.1:0-12948 GCA_903067075.1 Micropoecilia bifurca
AGTGAGAAACGTCAGAGGATAAAAACACTAGACTCCGAGCAAAACTCAGATGTCCCAGCTTTTACTAGCATGTAAACGCACCTTCTACACACAAATCTTGGAGCTTCCCCGAGGCGTGAAATGAGTCTCAAAAATAGTTGTGCACTCGTAACTGGATTTGTGTGTAAATGCAGTTTTGTGTGTGCGTAACAGGTGATTTGTGTGTATTTTTTCAACATGTATAGGCGTAGGAGACTGCGACAGACTGGCGACCTGTCCAGGACGTACCCTGCCTCTCGCCTGGAACGCCAGCTGGAGATAGGCACCAGCAACTCCCGACCCCATTAAGGGATGTAAGGGTGTAAGAAAATGGATGGATGGATAGGCGTAGGAGAAGGTTTATTTTCTTCTTAAGATTTACAAATCGAGTATTACGCACGCACAAATCTTTTTACGCACACACAAATCTTTTTACGCACGCACAAATCTTTTAACGCACACACAAATCCTGTTACGCACGGACAAATCTTTTTACGCACACAAAAATCTTTTTACGCACACACAAATCCTGTTACGTATGCACAAATCTTTTTACGCACACACAAATCTTTTTGAGACTATTTTCACTCCATACATTTCCTATTAGTTTGTGTCTTGGTGCTATAGCCTGGTGGCTTTGGCATTTGTTGTTGTGTCGTGGCTTCTGGATTTTATTATCCTTTGTGACCTCCTTACACACCAATAGAATGGGTTATGTAATCACACAAGATAATAACTACCCTGGAGCTCTTCCATCAAGCACCACATTGTGTCCAGGTTAAACTGTCATTATCCCTGCTCAGTGACTGAAACTTCTGATTGGCCACCACTGTGCATCTTATTGTCAAGATATTTTAAAGTCTTTCATTATATCCCACAGATAAAAATAAAATAAGTAATAAATCAAGTCGCTAAACTCAAAGAGACTTTCTGTAAACAAGCAATCTACTCAAGTAAAATCAAGAAAAAAATGTACATTGACCCAGGAAAGCATGTTATTAGTATCCAAGGTTCATTCAGGCAATAAATGTACATATGAGAAGGAGGGTGCACTGGAAGAAAGAAATAGAGGAATAGTCTCTTTGTTTATCTCCAGCGCAGAACGAGCGACCACATCCATTGTGGTGCGATAAGATGGGTTATCAGCAGTAAACAAGGCCTTGGCCCATATGAATGGAGCCCAGAGTGACTGAATACACTCTCAAAAACAGATGTGCTTAAATAAGTCTGCACGTCTTATCCATTCCTCAGAAGTCGTCCATGTGTTCAGTTAGTAGTGCCAAAGGATGCATGCACCAGTCTGCCATTACAAACCACCTTCCAATATATATCTACTGGGACGGTGGGAGACAATTCATGTTCAGAAAAGAGCAAGTGAAGTCTTTCCACATGAGGGGCAAAAATCAATATAACTCATAAAATCAAGATACGCCAAAGCATGAATAGAAAAGTGTAGAACTATGGTACAGGGTCAAGATATATGCATACTACCTCACTATCAAGTTGCGGTCGCTCATAACCTTTTGGTAGCCATCACAAAGTTTCTGCCATTATTCTAACTGGATATCTCGCCAGTCCTTTTGCCACTCTGATATCTTTTCTGCATTGTCCCTATGTTCTCTATAGGACAGAGGTCTGGGCTCCTCCACATGCTGCCTCATTTATTCCCAAACCACTTCTGAGATCTATTTTTGGGATCATTGCCCTGCTGGAACATCCTATTGTATTCCAATTTAGCATCCTTTATGCAATGCTTCAAAGTACTGATTATGAAACCAGAACTACTTTCTTACTCAGCATTCTCTCAATTCATAGAGATGGTAAACTGGCTTTCACTCTGAACATGGAAACCGGTGTACCTACAGTTTCCAGTACATGGCAGGCTTAAGCTTTAGTGGTCATTTAGTGGTCATTGGGTAATTCCTGAGTATCTTGATCAATTACATTTCATTTGACTGAAATATTTGGCATTTTCTTTAAGAGTTTTCAGCACATAAGTGACTTCACTAAACCATCTGATCATATCTTAGAATCTACAGTTAGGAAATACTCCAGAGCTGTCCTTAGGTCTTCACTAGGTTCTATGAAACATCCCTGGTGTCCTGAGTTTTGGTAGATCCAGCGAGGACAGTCAAATCAGTTGTTCTTATGCTGGCAAAAAATAGTGACCAGCTACAGTGGTCTTGAACTTGAATTTATCAAGAACATTAAGCTCCACTTAGCAAAACATTCCAGGTATGTGCCAGAATGTTTAACTTGTGAATCCCGTTCTAGTTTTGAAAATTTTCCGCAGTTGTTTGATGTCTCAACATCAAAGCCCCAAATGTATGCAGCATTCATGAGTGCATGTGAAACTATTGGTAATAAAACAATAACTATATTAATCAAGAAACAGAAAATGACAATAGTCTTAATGAAGCTGCCCAATAGGCGATATGTGAGGCCATTATCACTGAGGAACTTTGTCAAACAGGAAATCGGATAGAATGGGACAGTAGTCAGTGTAAACCTGACTTACTTTCTTTAAGGCTTGCATCACATATTTGCACTCTAACTTTTATACATCAATATATTTCGAGTTTAGAAAGTAATTTTTTCACTTGTTTATATGTGAATGATGTTATCCTAGTTTTGCTTGCAGCATTTTTGGAAAATAAATCTAAATATTGTTTGTTTTCAGCCTGTATCAACAGAAATACTTAGATTCATAGAAATGGTATTTTATGAGCTGATTAATCTGAAGATAATGTGATGTTGTACTTACTTTTACTGGATTAAACTGGATTCTTTTTGGATTGTTGTGGAAGGAACAGGACACTAAGAGTGTCACAATAATCAAGTAATCAATAATTTTTATTTATTTATTTATTTTGAACAGACAAAAAAGACAATCAAGAAAAAAGAAAATAGAATGAAAAAACGTAAGAAATAAAAATGTAAACAAATTATTCTGCCCATGTGACATGCACATTTTATATTTTCTGTTCAAAAAGGAACAGGTAAAAGATTTAACATCTTATGTTCTACCCCTTTCCTACTTGTCAATTTATAATCAATTAACTTTCAGAATTATTTAAATACTATTTATATCATCAATTACATTATAGACTATTAAAGGAACATCTTATATATCATATTTTGAAATAAGCTCTGTTTTAATTAGTTTTTTTTAATTGGTTTACATTTGTACTTTTTTTTAAACTCATCACTCAATCCATTCCAGACATTTACTCCACACACAAACAAAAACTATTCCTGGTTGTTCTAATATGTTGTTTTTTTTAAATACCCATCACCTCTTAAATTATAACCACCCTCTCTGTCACCAAACATTTACTGTATATTGTGTGTGGAAGTTTTTGATTTCTGACCTTAAACGTGTGAGAGAATGGACATCAGAAGTAATTACACCCCCACCCTTTTCTTTTTTTTGTTTATTTGCTTCTATTGTTCTTGCCCTGGCTGTGCTCTTAAGCTGCTCTTCTCTTGCTGATATGCATTGTACTGCAGTGACAGCGCTTCGCCACCAGTGGGCACATAGAGCACAGTGACGCTCCTGACTCAGCGAGCCAACTGCAATTAAACGCAGTAAGGGCTGGTCAGCGAAGCTGTTGCTCTCAAGTTTCCACATCATTTGTCAAAATAAAAGAACCTGGGCAGCAACACACTGATTAATTATTAAGTGTGCAACACATGAATTGTGAAGTGTTAAATGTTACAAGGTCCCAGAATTTCAGTATATTTGATATGATAAATAACTGGTTTGTGTGTTCCCAATATTCAACTTTATGTAGTATTCGGATTGATTTTTTTTTGTAAGACGTATAATGGCTGTAAATTTGTCTTGAATGTATTCACCCAAATTTCCACACAATACTGATTATTTTTTAAAGGCCAGGTTTCTTTACATAATCCATTTTTATGGTTTTAGCTGTTAGTGTATTTCCATTTATGTATTGTTTTTGTAGTTTATTTTTAAAATATTTTCCTGTCCCAGTGTGTTGTGCTCTTACAAAACTAACATTTATTGGTATTTAAGGGGGTGGAATGATAATGCAACCCTGCTGTCATAAACATATTACTTGAAAATTGTCTCAAAACATCAATATTATTGTTTGTCACAATAATTACTGGGACAATTTATCTTCCAAGAAAATGAGTTATGTCAGATCTACTGGAGCCCAACTCTGAGTTACCCTAAGTATAAAAAGGATGGAAGGAAAAACTGCATAGAACCTAAAGTCTTTATAGCTAAAATCACTGCACTAATATGGAAACGATACAAAAGTAATAAACCACACCCTTATTGAAAAGTCTCCCAGCCTGATGCAGATCTCTTTCTTCAAGCTCTCCTACCTTTTATTCTCTCATTCAATAAACAAGCCTCTATCTGCATCCATAATGCTGCCCTCTCTCTCTCTGGGCTCCCCTGGTACGCGAATCTAGATTGAGGGGCCCGTTGAGACAGAGAAAGCAATCGTGTGGCGTGTCAGCGGGCCGATAGAGAAGGACCCAGTAATGGAAGGCCTTTTAAGGCTAAAAAGGAAAAGCTAATTATGATAAAGGGGCTGTAAGTTGTGTGGTTATCGCAGAGCTGGGCCTGCTGGTGCAGCAGACTGGTCCCTGACAGTGATAACCAGGCGGCGCCAGACGCCCGCCACTCTGTCACTGTCACTCTGCTGCTCTCCCTTCAGCTAAACATGAATTCACACACCACTATTTTTTCAAAAGCGTAAAGCAGTTTGCAGCTTTTTTTCCTCTCTCAGTAACAGCAGAACCATCAGCTTTCTCAGATATTCCGCAGTTCCTGCATGTTTGTCTCTGCAGTGATGTTGCATGCCTCTAAAACTCTACATACACACCTGAAGTTTTATTTGGGACAGTCCAGAATGGAGGCGTACGCATGCATATGGTAAGAGGCAGGAGCACACAACACTGTGATGTTGAGCTTGATACGAAGGTACCAAGATAGACCTATCAGCTGTCAAGCCATAGGGCACATTAGTGCTGCTGGAGCAAATGAATGGGTACATCCTCCCTCTTTGCTCCCCAATTTCTCCTCCCTGCCTCTGATGCATTATGCATTCAAGCTCCTTAGCTCTCCTCACCTCTCCCAAACGTCCTGACCTTCAGCACATCCATCCCATGTTTCTCTGTCGCTGGTATGATACTTTGCTCCTGAACAACACAGGAAGATATCAGAGCTTAAATAGTTACTAATATTAGGTCTATTGACGTGCACAGATAGACACCAGGAAGTGATAGGTACTTTTCTTCTCAAAAAAGGATCTATCAAAAAAGAGGCCTTCTGAAATCTTTTTTTTTTTTAAAAAACATTGTGTAATGTGTAGCCCAAAATGGCACTTGTGAAATTAAAAGCCTCCATTACCAGCTACCCACATGTTTTTAATTTTGTATCAGTTCTCATGACTTTTTGTTGATCTCATTAAGTTTAAATCACTAAGAATAATTTTTGTCATATGATTCTTATGGTCAAATTTGATGTTGTTGCATTTTAACACTGTTCTGTTGTTGCCAGTTTAATTGTTAGAGAAACTTACTGATGGCATATATAACATTCTTATATCCACATAGAATATGCATATACATATATGTTATTTAAATACACATATCAGTGACGTGCGATGAGGTTCAATGCTGGTGAGGCACTAACTTATGATTATAGACATTATGCATGTTATTTGACGTACGGAAAATTCGCACAGGCATACAAAGCTGGGGGCAAAAAGACTAATCTTTTACATGTCATCCATAGCCGTGTTAACTCAGTAAAACTTAGAAATGTAGGTATTAATTTCGTGATATGATCCACAGCAAAAGGAAAGAGCGAGAATGCATTTTCTCGCTCTGTATCCGCAAAGCTGCAAGCAGACTCGTTGCCATAGCAACAGACAACAATGCCGCTTCATGTTTTAGGATTTAACACCAAAAAAACTAGATTAGCTACTGCTTCTACTTTACTGAATTACTTAGACAAACTGTAGCCCACAAAACGCTCATTTAATTAAAAAACTAAACAAAAACGTCTTATTGCTGTCTTACTTTTACTTATCAATGAAATCCATGCACCCCTAATTCTGCACAAAAATATCTGTTCATCCAAAGCCAAGTCTATCCTCGGCATGTCTTTTCTACTCCGTTTAAATATTGCCAAACTGTCTCGAAGCAAAGCTTTCAGCTCCATGTTGGTCTTCCTATAGTTATTATCACCTGCTTCAATTGAAAATCCACTTTAGAAAACTGTTTAAGTGTAGAAATGTAGTCTTTCATGTTGATGTCGGAAGAGAGGAGAAAACAAATCGTCTTCCTTTACTTATTTGCTCTATGCCTAGCTCCGTAGCTAGCTCACTGTGTCTTACTCTGCAGTTGTGCAGTCACAATGTCTGGGAACATGAGCGCCCCCTGCCATGAGGCAAGAGAACTGCCTACCTCACCTCAAGTCTGTTCTCTGCCGTTTCTTATCGCTCCGCACACAAAACACGATACACACACAGTTGGTGACAAAAAAACCCCACTGTACATTATAGACATAAGCTAGATTATGGAAAATAAGTCCATATATTAAATGTTTTTTATCCATTTTATTGCCGGCGTACAGACAGGACGAACATGCTCCTATAGAATGGAAGCCAGTGCAGTTAGCGAGAGGTTGCGCAATCCCAGGTGAGGCTCAGCTTGCTGCTGCCTCACTGGCTTTGTTTCTGAGCATTTGAATGGGAAAATGCAAAAATCCAGCGATTTGGAAGAAATATGTATATTACATATGTACATATACATATGTATACATATGTACAAGGATATCCTTGTACATTGGTACAGCCTGCGCAGTTAAGCACTATGGAGTTAAATAAAAGCGTTAAGTTTATTTCAATCATTTAAAGTTGGAAATGAAAATTTTAATTAACAGCGTTGGCTGCACAATACTGGAAAACACACAACTCTGTGTTGAGTTGACTAGTTGAGTTGACGTTTCCTCACTCCTCTTGATCATCAGGTGTAAAAGTCTGCACTACTGTCAACTTAAATGATTGCCCTGCAGCTTATAAAAGCCTGGCACTTAAATCCTAATGATTATTCAATGCAAATAGTATTTTATGATTGCATCGCTGCACAGGTTCAAATTGTAATCTTCCATATATAGATACAATACAATATTCAGCTATATTCCAGAACAACACTTGACACTCAGATTCATTGTGTTTATAGTTTTAAATAATTTTTATGGTCTTGTTGGTTCCATATAGAACTCCCTGGTTTGCCTGTTCTGACCTCCGGCCTCAGTAGAAATGTGGAGCTACATTTCTGCCAACAACCACTAGATGGTGCTGATGAAAACCAGGCTTTTAAAATGATTTCATATTTTTTGAATGTGACCATTTTGCTATAATCCTGATTGGGGCAAAGAAGTGCATCTCCTCCTGCCTTCATATATATAGTTATATTTCCTATGGTATATAGGGTTCAATGGACCTTTTGTTGTTGAAATGGACTGTAAGACCGAGGTTTTGTTCCGAGGTACCAGTTCCACATATTCTTCATTTTACTACTTGTATTACAAGGAAACAAACTAAAATAAGTTCTCTGATTGCACAGGCAGCTCTCACTTGATGAGAGGACAAAGTCTGGTGTTCTGCTCTACACATCAGTAATGTCAGTAATGTCTTGTGGTAGTTAACTGCCACCTGCTGGACATTTTTATACTTCTTAAGGATGAAAGTATACTTCAGTAAATGGAAGCCGTTTCTCGTTCTGTTATCTGTTTATATTTCCCCACGTATCAGTACATGTCATAATGTGTGACCTCTTTGAGTATGGTTTCAATTTCATTCACAGGGAGAAGTTGGAGGAGTCTCCCAGAAACCCTCAGTTATTTCTCTGAGTGGCTGGGGGTTACGTGATATAATAAAATAATCAAACCAGTATGCTCCTGTGCTGATTATGGAGAGAATGTGAAACGTTTCCACAGCCAACAGGTTCAGTGAAGCAGCATCAGAATCTCCTCCCTCAGTGCCTAAATGAGCCAATCTGATCAATCTAGTCAGCAATTAAAACTCACCACTCTGCGGACTCGAGTCTTACAGTCAATGTGAAGCTCTCTGTGTTTCTGCAGCGCAGCTTCTAAAGACTTCCTGAGACTCAGCGCTCTCCTCAGCAGCTGTGGCTCAGCGTGGGACTTGGTGAAGACCTGCACAGACGAAGGAGAGGCAGGGAGGAAACAAAGATGGAGGAAGCTGTCTGAGGACCACATCGGCAGCAGGAGGAAGTTATGAAACCTGCTCTATGAAACCTGTTCTCATCAGATTAAGAAGACACTCTGCTGTTACCGCTATCACTGCACCATTTGCAATTTTCTAGGCAATCACAGAGATTTAAAAATCTTTGTTTTCAATACCAATGTATTGGCTGAAAACTCACTAAGCATAACGACCAACAGTGACCATTTATCACTTCTGCCAGGATTCTAAATTTTCAATTAAGGTCTGGATTTTACAACGGCATATTAATGCTATTGCACATAGAAAGAAGGAGGACATTTCTGCCAAAAAAGAATAATCTCAGAAGTTTTCTAGAAAATGTTTCAAAAGCAAACAATAAAAATCAGCATTTGAAACTCAAATGCAGGGAGGTAAAATTTATGAGTTTTTTCTACAAATGTTCTAAAATTAATCCTAAAATGTATGTTTTTTGGCAGAATTTTACTACTCATTTTGTTTTGTGTCTATAAAGGCCGTGTTCCGCCGTCATAAGACTTTGATTGGGACATTAAAAGACCTAAAAAAAAAAGTTTAGGATTGTGAATACTGCAAATGTATGATTCGTTTTTCCAACTTCCATCTTTGACAATGTCAATAATGACATTGTCCCTGTTTTAAATAAATATACTGTAAATGGTATGAACTCCTGTGCTTTAATGTACTGCTGGTCACCACAGACACCTGTGTGTGTGTGCATGCATGCCAGTCTGACCTGGACCCAGCCTTGGACGGCGGGAAGGTGTTTGGAACTGATCACCTTGTGGAGCTCCATCATTGTGGAAACCACTGGCTCGTTGTCTTCTGTCTCCTTCACATGAAGAACTGAGGGGAGAACATGGAGGAAACCGTCAGCAGGACTTGTTCTTGCTGCTTCCTCAGGACTAGATAATCCCACCGGACCCACCAGAACTGAGGCTCACGTCCAGGCTGTAGGTGTGAGAGATGAGCCCAGAGTTCCTGATGAACGAGACTTCTTCATCTGACTCTTCTTGGCTACTTTCCTCCGCTCCTTCTCCATCTTCCTCCATCTCCATCCTTCCCTTCTCGTCCTCCTTCCTCTCCTCGTCACAGCTTTTCTCTCTGTTTTCTGTGTCAGAGTCCTCTTCCTCCCTGGAGTCTCTCCTCTCCCTCAGATTTTTACTGCAGCAGGGCTCATTGTCATCGGCCCAGCAGTCTTTGTCCGGCTGGCTGTCTGAGGGACCACTGGTGGCTGTTGGGGAACCTGCCAGGCCAAACTCAGGGAAAAGCAGCTTCATGCAGGACTCCATCTCAGTCAGCGCCGCCTCGATGTCTTGGTAGGATTCTGACACAGAGCTGGCATTAGGCATCACCGTTACAGCCCAGTAGTGTGCATGCACCTTGTGATGCGTTTACCCTCCATTTCCTTGGTTGCTGCTTCCACTCTAGCCTTGTAGATCCGCTCCATCTTCCTCTGCCGCTCCTCCTCCCTCCTCCTCTCTGTTATTGTCCTGGCCTCAGCGTCCTGGAAGTCCACCTGAACAGATAAACAACAAAAATCCTTAATGTGAAGCTGAAAACGGTAAATATGAGCAGCATGTTGTTGTGAAAGTGCTGCTGCTGTCACCCGCTGACATCGGATTTAAAACCTCATGCAATTATTATAGAGAAGCTCAATTAGGTGTCATTGTGTAGCTATTGGGATTTTATGCGACAGACAAACAAAGAATAGTGGACAGGAGTTCTGATGTAGTAATTACTGAATGTAGCTCAGGTCAATGACCAGAGACACAATGGGATGAATTCAATCAATGCATAAGCATATGTTAGGATGGGCTAGTCAAAGTTGAGTCCAAAATTCAATTGAGAATCTGTGGCAAGACTCAAAACTGTCAGTCAACCAAATCTCTCTCCACCTAGTCATACTTAGCTAGTAGCCAGGGAAGCATGTCAGTGAGCAGCACAGTGTTGCTGTGGCGATGTAAAACACCTCCAGGTCTTTCTCACCTTCTTAACCTGTTTGAGGAAGTGGTAGCCGAGTTCCAGCTTCTTATAGGCCGAACCGTACGAGGTGTGCCAGGATTGGACCGTCTGGATGGCCAGCGACCTCAGCTTCCTAGCAACTTCTTTAGGAGGAGGAAGGGGCTGCTCCGAGTCCGTCTCCACTGTCAGCTCCAAGAACTCCTGAGGAAGACAGAGAACTTTTCAAATGCCTGGAGTTAGAGGAGCAGAAACAGGAGCTGGGGTTTGGGGAGTTGGGGGGATTCACCTGGAAGTTGTCCACCAGCAGCGTCCGGAAGTGATGGGATCTGGAGAAGAGCTCGCTGGCTATCTGGAAGGCCGACAGCCGGATCTCAGCGTGTTCTTGGTTTAGCTGGGTCATCACTGAATGGTACACATGGTCTATGCAGTCATTGGACGCTCTGGCAGAAACAAAGAGCCAATCAGTTATTGGCACCAGATTAATTCAGTGTACAATTTCTAATAAAAGCATTAACCAATCTCATGTCTCCCTCAGTCTCTTAACAGGTTCCATTCATTTCTCCACTTCACTTTCCCTGCTGAGGATAAGCAGCACCATGATGCTGCCACTACTGTGTTTTACCAAACTCCAAACAGTAACTCTCTTCTTGCTTGTTTTGAACAGAGCTGCCATTGGTTTGGAACATAAGCTGGTTGCATAAACTAGCCAGGCTGCTCTTTGGGGGGGGCAGGTGCTCAAGCCCCCCAGCCACCCCGTCTGCACGTGCCTGCGACCTACATTTCCTGACAGACATTCAGGAGAGCAGGTGTTTAAGTTACGTTGCTAATCAACCACCATGAGTAATGATCGCAAAACGAAAATTCAAAAACATAAAACTGCAACAAACAGAATGTTCTGTTTGGCGTTTTTACGTACTTTTTTGCTCAAATTAAAAACAGTAAAATTACATTTTTGGTCAGCATAAAAGAAATTTGCTTTTTTCTCTTTTGTATATTTACAAAACTGACAGAAACCAAACTATATGTAGATTTACAAACAGAGATAATATATATTTTTACATATCCAAACATCAGCATCTTATAGCATTTTATAGAATCCAGCAATACTGATGGTCACTTTACTCACCAACTGCTCCAACCAGATCTAAATAATTTTTTGCCTCTTTATTATTTGCTATATTAAAGCAAATATATTCAGCAAGTACACACTCATTCCGTGAATTAGATTATGACTAAAAAGTTCTTTTGTAATTCCATCACCAAGTGAAAGACATTAAATACTATTTTCCGGACTATAAGCTGCACCAAACCATAAGCCGCATGGTTCAAAGCTTAGGAAAAAATTGGCGGCCTATAGTCTGGAAAATACGCTAGATTAATTAGATTACTTCCGTTTTAACATGTTTATATTTTGCAGTATGTTTAACAGCTGCTAAAAGTTTCTTTTTGAAAGTTACTATTAATCTGACAGGCCTGCTTAGGACATATATCCTATATCCATTATTCTTAGCAGTAACAAAGAAAAGGTCTTCCAGTAAGTGGGTGCATCAACCAATCTCCCCCTTTCCCCTGCTCCTGCTTGTCCCCACCAACTTGCAACACAAAGTTACACCCTTGGACCTGGGACTGTACTTTACTCACTAAAGCAGTAGGTTGTAAGTTCTACAGTAGAGTAAGTGCACTCCTCTTATTAACAAAAGCAAATACATACCAGTAACAATAAATAAATTTTAAAGCCTGTGTATGTTGGTATGAATTGAGGATTCAGTGGGTGTTTTAAAAAGACGAACACAAATGGAGGAATCAGTCAGTAAAGCTTTCCAGAGGGTCTCCTCTCCTGTGTGGCTCATACTTGCAGATCTTCTTCAGCTCCTTGACTTTGTCCTGGTTGAGCTGCGGCTGTCCAGATGTGGTCAGTTCCTCCACTAGCTGGGACAGTCGCTCCCTCTGGGACAGCTCCATCCCTGTCACTGACGACAAGAGAAGAGTTCAGGCTCACCGCTGCTTCTCTACATCCTGCCAATACTAGACAAAGCTGAAGTCGGTTTCTAGCTTCCAATAGCTAAAGGGCAATTCCACCTAATTTTTCACTACCTTGAACATTTTTAATCAACTCAAGGTTAAAAACTACTACACCTAGACACTTTAAACCTGGATTATATTCTCCTCTTCAAGCTGGATATTTAAAACCATGTTTGGGATTTGTGAAACATTTTTTTGCTTTGTGAAACTTCAATATAGATTGATTTGACCACTTTTTTGCACTTTTTTCCCACTAGATCTGCTCTAATTAAAAAACTACTACACCTAGACACTTGGTGTCTAGTGAGGGGTTTACCCCCTCCCTAACAGGGGCTGTTTTCTGTGTATTTTATATTCTGGTTTGTTTTGGTGGATGTATTGTTTGGGGAGGTTGTGTTATTTGTTTACTTAATCATCTTCATCTCTTTGAGGTCACCGGGTCATGCATTGCCATGGAAACGCCCATGAGCAGTGCTGACAAGGACCTGGTGTTGCCAATCAGCCTCATTGGGAAAATCCATTTCCTGAGAGGGAGGAGAGATATATTTTGGATTTTGTTTGGGCACAGATTGTTTTTGTTTCTAGTTTTGCTTGAGTTAATTGTATCTGTGAAAACATTTTTTGTTAGGAATATTGTTTGGTGCAAATGTTTATTCTTTCTGTTTGGAAATGTAATTGTCTCCACCCCTCC